>VBSM01000662.1:8977965-8998988 GCA_008086735.1 Cheirogaleus medius
TTATAGCTCTATTGAATTGGATTTAAAATAATTTCTTGTGGGCCATCACAAATGTGGCTCTTAGGTTGCTTCCACTACATTGTGATACTCTTCAACCCTTCACTCACCCGAGTTGGTGACAGTTTTAGAAAGGGCTTAGTACAGGGCTGGCCACAGAGATGGCATCTTGTGGAAGCCTCAGCTGCCCTCAGTCTTACGTCAGGGAGCCGAGCAGATGGCCCTCCAGTAGCTTAGGAAACAATCTTCTGAAAAAATGGATATCTAAAATGTGAGTTAATTTTTGGCCTTATGTCCACATCATCTGGGTGCCTCAGTTTGCTGAAACACTAGGTCACAGGTGAGAACATAGATTTGGTACCTGGGTTTTTGGTTTTCCCCCCAGATCCACTGAAAATATAGTTTAAGTGCCAGAGAAGCTAAAAAGAAAGTAACTAAATAAATTCTGCCCCTGGGGAGTGTATTTGTGGGATGTGGGGATGAGCGGAGGTTTAGCCAAGGCCACTGAAGCTTTATAAACTGGGCGAGGTGAGATAGCTACAAGGTCACAGAACAGTTCAGAGGTTTTATAATGACAGTTACAAAAGTAACACAATTTCCTCAAGATCAGGCCCTTGAGTAGGAGTGGGGAACCATCAGAACAACCTTATTTAGCAACTTGACATTCCATGATACTTCCACCTGGCTAGTCTCCAGCTGCACCTTTCCAGGGGGCTGTAAAGAGCATTCTTTATTACTTAATACTGCCATTTATCAAGCACATACCCTGTGCCAGGCGCTACTCACTTTGCATGTGTTAATTCTATTAATTCTCATAGACCTTGGGGGAAGGTATCATTATTTTCATGCTTCTATAACCTGTAGATTTAAGGAAATTGAGGCACAGAGAAGGTAAGTAATTTGCCAAGAAATGAACAGCCACCAAGTGGTAGAGCTGGTTAGAACTCAGGTATTGTAATTCTGCTCCTTCAGCAGAGTTAGCGTCCACTGCAGGGAAGGACAGGAGGGAGAGTGGGGAGGAGAACGTGTTCAGAAACACAAGGCCCTCAGTTGATCCTGGGGCCAGATTCACTCCTCCATGCTGCCTCAGCCAAACACTGTAACATCAGTATTCTGGACTGGAGGTTGGCACCTTTGCCTTGCTCATCAGTCAGGTGACAATGACACATGTGGGCCTTTGCCAGGGAGCATCCTGAGACAGGTGTCAAAGTCCAGCCCTCCAGCCCTGTGTTATACGAATTACAACGGAGACTGGGCTCAAGCAGGCACCCAGTTCTTGAAGAGCACCCGGCCACAGGGAGTCCGGCTCAGGCCTGAGCTGCCTCTCTGCTCGGTAGCAAATGGCCACCGAGCATGCCATCCTGGACGGCCTGAGGGAGGGGCGTTTATCTTCACGCAGGGCTGAGGAGACTGGGCTGACAGCTTTATCCCTACCTGCTCACACTTTCCTAATAAGCTATCAGAGTTTTCCCCACTGAGTGTTTCCTTCTGGGCATTTTACAAAGGGAGGAAGGACCTTTCTGGTTTTCTCTGGGGGAAGGAAATTAAAAGCCAACAGGCTTCTCCCTGGGAAATTGCAGGCACGTGCCAAGGTTCCCAGAAAATTGCCAGCTCACCTCTCCTGACAAATAACCTTCAAAACAGCAGTGCCATTGACTAAAAGCAAATGGCCTCTTTTTAAGGAACACAAGGTGTTCACAGGTGAGATCAGACCTCCTTCCTTCTGCAGATATGGGACTATGGAGAGCAGGCGAGGGCTCTCATCCTGGTTTACAAAGCAGGAAAATTGGATTACCCCTTCACAGAGGGGCTGACTCTTTTATACAACTCTGCTAATGTCTGAGAGAACTGGTAGCAAAGAGGGCACAGGACCACTGACTCATGATTACTGTGTGTGCTTTCTGACAATGGGAATACTAACCATGCATCAACCCCCATCACTGGGCAATGCTCAGGCTTGTAGCTCCTGGCCTCTGAACAGTGTATGCTTCGTTTCCTAGTTTGAAGTTAATTTTAAATCTAAATGGAGCAAAAAATCATGTTTTTTTTCCCCTTTTGGCCAGGCTAATACAAACTGGTGAGGATACAAGGGGCCCTTGTTACCTGGACCAGGATGTGAGGAAAGGCTCCTTACCCAGAGGAGGACAAACTGTCCCTTTTACTGGGGCTGACACAGGCCCCGGTGAGGGCTCAGGGAACAGATTAATAAAACATGAAGGCTCCTAAGAGCCAGTGGGGCTTCCCAAAGTTAGTAAGTCTCACCAGGGACCTTTATCCTACCACCTAAACCATTCTGGATCAATTAGGCTAAAACCCACCAGTTCTTAAACACTTTCCCCTCCCTTCTCAGGGGAGTCTTTAGTCCTCAGTTCTGGGGGATGTTCTGCCTTTAATTTTAGAGAGCTTTCTTGTCACCTGGGTGTTAAAGAGCTCCTTTTTGAGAAGCAGATTGTCACTTCTCTAGCTTGGGCTTTTCTCCACAGCAGGCTGTGAGCCAAAAATTCCTGAGCCTACACTGGAAGGACCCCCAATAAACCCTGATACTGCTGCTGAATTTGTTCATTGAGCAAATCTTTACTGAGTACCTTCTATGTGCCAGACTTGATCTAGACCAAGAAGATACACTAGTGAACTAAAAAGACCATTATTCCTGCCCTCACAGAGCCCACATTGTAGAAAATATAAACAAATAAAATAAAACATTTAAATATGGTGTGTTAGGAAGTGGTCGTTGCTATGGAGAAAAGCAGAGCAGGAGTGGGAGATAGCCAAGGAGACTGACAGCAAAGCTCAAGGGGACCCGAATCAGGAGTGGGTCGCTAGGTGGGGTTGTCTTTTGGCCTGAATATCACTGCTGGCCTGACCCCTCGTCCCAACACTTTTATCATGAGCGCCTCCTAATACCTGCCCCTCTTCCTTTGATTCTTCTTCTGTTCCTCTTACTTCCTCCATCACCAAAAGTGTGCATCCTTTTCTATCCCCCAAATTTTCCTGATATTCAATGTCCAGCTCAAGCCCCAGCCTTTCCCCAGTTCCTCTGAAGTATGCAGATCTCTCCCTTCTCTGAGCTCCATGCAACACATTAAGCCTTACAAGTGCCATTTGATCTTGTCTTCTGGTGTTCTCTAAGTGCTTCTTCTACATCTTTCTCAACTAATAAAAAGCTGTGTCAGAAGGAGGCTGGGATCCCAGCATATGGCTTTACCTATAGGAGGTATTTGGTAATCATACCAGGCAGCCTTATTGGCCCCAGTGCAATTTGGGAAGAGCCGACTCCTTGTTCCATTCCAGGAAGCTGCAGCCTTCTCTACTCAGGCCCTGAACCACTGCTCCAATCTCTTTCGGCAGAAACTTAACTAGCATGCATCTGACATGAAATTGCTCAACTTTCTTTCTCATCACCTCAAAATTAATCTCTATCTTCACTGTCTCCCTCCTATTTAAGAGAGAATCATTGCTAATTTTTGTCCATAAGAACTGCTTCATCTACACTTTCTCATGATGGCCACTCATATGCTCTGGGATCTTGTTCTCTTCATTACCCAGAAATTCTTGTTCATTCTCTTAGGGTACTAGCCTCTTCTTAGCACCCAAGCAAGTTGAAATATACCCATTAAAAATAAGAAAAAGTCCTGACTTTTCTTGTCAAAACTTTTTCTATAATATCTTCTTTCTCATTGATTTGACTACTACCAAAACATTCCAAGGGAAAAGTAAATGAGTTAAAACATGGACTCTTGAAGCACATTGCCTATAGTTCTGTTGTTGTTAATTGTGTGACTTTGGGAAATTTACTTAACCACTCTATGCCTCAGTTTTCTCATCTGTAAAGTAGGGATAATAATAATATCTCATAGAGTAGTGATGAGGATGAAATAAATTAATTTTTGTAAACCACATAGCTTTTCATATTTTAACTCCTATGTATTTAGGACACTAAACACATAGAATAGTAAAATAAATAATTACTAAGCATTAGCTATTATTTCTTTCATTTCTTTGGTCCCATTTCTTCCCCAAAGCTATCATCCAATGTCTCTATTCCTTTAATCACCAAATTTCTCAAAAGGATACTCTAGAATGCAAGCTCTCCACTAATTGCCTCCATTTCCTCATGTCCCTTTCTCTCCTCAACCCATTATAATATTGAAACTGCCATCTTCGAAGTTGCCAATGGCCCCTTAAGCTACAAATTCAAAATTTCATTTCTTCTCATTGACATCTAGTATATGACTTGGAATCTCTACCTCCCTTTGTTTTTCCTCCCAGGTCTGCTTCTCCTCAGCCAGCTACTTTCCGTGTACTCCACCCCAAGGGGTTTCCTTGGCATCTTCTCATACTACTCCCTCTTCCTGTTGGTGTTATCCATGCTCCTGTCTTCAATTATTGCCTACATTCCATTGATTCTCACGTCTATGACATGTGGCATTTTCCCCTGAGCACCAGCCGTACAGTCTGATCAATCAGACAGATAGCTGCCCCATCAGGTACTCATTTAGAACAGGTAAATCTTCTCCCTCTCATGTATTGCTTCAAGTCTCTGTTTTGGCACTCAGTTATAAATGTCAGAAAACTTAGAGCCTTTGTGGTTCTGTATCTGAATGTGCTTTGGCATTTCACAAATCAGTTTTCGTATCCCTTAGCTCATTTACTCTTCACAATTACCCTAAGAGTATTATTTAATTAAATGATCTTGTAAGTCTTAATTTGGATAAGTCTTTTTTCCCCCAGATGACAAAATGGGCATATTTTCCAATTCACTTAAGAAAGGGAAAAATAGCTCCTTTTACACAGGAAGAAAATGAGGCTCACAAAGATTAAGAAACTTGCCTGAGGTGTTACAAAGATCAAATGTGAGAGCATGTGTTGTGGAGCTTTATGCATTGTAAAACATCATGTAAATGCAAGGTTTTCTTGATTACTAATAAAATGCCAAATTACTGATGATACAGCAAATTTGGTAAATATCATAAGAGAAGTACATAGTATACAGAAATACAGAGGTGAAGAAATCAATTTAGTTAGGGATGATAAGGATCTTGGAAGAAGAGGAGGATTTTAAAAGATGGAGAGAGTGGTGGAGGACCAGCTTCTCATCTCTCATTCTGGTCCACTACTTTTGTATTGGTCCTTGATGCTAAGTGGACTTGAGTGATCCTTTCTTAACACTTCCAGATAATGGCTAGAGATTTCCTCTAACTGTGATAGACGGATATCATGTACCTTTCATAAGAATATGTGGACACAAACCCAAAGGTTACCTTCCTCCTCAGCGTAAAATACCATCCAAGCTGCCCACAAAAGCTCATACCATACCAACTGCCTCATGCACAAGAAAACTTAGAAAACAAGAGAATGTGCAGAATGATGAACTTCAGAAGCTTCACTGACACTTGGGCAAAACCAAAATAAGTGTTCCCAAATCACGAAACCCAAACCAAAAACAAATCCCCCAAATGATAATGTGATGAAAATTAGCTCAGATTCAGGTCCCTGGAGTGTGCTGTTTGAAAATCACCCTGCATGCTGCAGCCTGTGTAATATAGAAAGAGTCTCATAGAAATCTGGGGATATTTTGGGGGAAGTCCGTGGCTAGTATGGAAAGCTAGCTTTGAAGAAAGAACTAGTAGAATAGAGCTTTTTTATCTCAATCATGATAGATCACTTTATTTCTCACAAATCCAGGGTGAGATTTAGTTGGATTGGACTAAAATGGATCCTTGCAAACTTCTTGAGTTACTGTGAACCAGGGTATTGTCTAGATTTGGGAAGAAGAAGGTAGTTCGGACATCTCCACTCTGAAGCAGATATTACCCACATCCAAAATATCAGCCATTCTTCTATAGTTTGGTGCCCTGAAAGCCACCCAAATACTATCACAATGATGCACATGATATGTGCAATTTCAATTCTGACTCTTGCACAGAGGGCGCAAGACAGAGGAATTAATTTTCTAACAAAATCAAGTTGAACGGATGTGAGGGTGATCTGGCTGTGACATCTGTCACCCCATTGATTGCCACAGTTGATACAGCTGATCTGGCTGGCTAGGCAGGTGTCCCCTTCCTCCCTCACTACTCCATGGGCATCCTTCCCAAAGCTGCGGGCTCAGTTGAAGAAGACAACCTTCCTGGATAGAGGAGGACCACACTTTGGGCAAGGGTATATGAGTAGTTGCTCTCCAAAGAAGCTCTCAAAATCAAGTTGAAGAGTGTACAAGGAATATTTCAGTTTGATGATCTTGGAAATGGCCTGAGGCAAAGTCTAGCAGTTGCCAACCTGATTGGGCCTGAATGGATGCACTCAGAGACTCAGTCCTTGCCTCCTCCATATCCCAGTGTTACACCGTCACTAACAATGTGTCATCATTATTTGATTAAGTGATCAAGTCAGTTTTAATTTGCAATAGTCTTCTTTCTCCAGACTGGCAAAATATTTTTCAATTCTTTTAAAGGACCGTTGTGAGGGTTAGTGAGATTATGCTTGTCCAGGGCTTTGAGTTCCTGCTAAGCAGAATACTGAGCAAATATTGGGTGTAATCACTGTTTAACCTAAGTGACATTCTTTTTAACAGCTACTCCTGAGTAGTGATGTCATGAAAACTAGGCCTGAAACAGGAACAGCTGTGAACTAGCCAGCCACAAAAGTGAGTTAGTTAATGCTCCTTTGTTTAAAAAAGGAGTCACAGCAGATCTTACCAGTTTGCTTTGACAGTTATGAATAAGCTATGTCAGGTTTAAGTTCAGATCACTGAGAGGTCCGTCACACGGTGGGCTGGAAAGAGACCACCTTCTCTGCCTGAATGGCCAAGAAAGAGCGTACAGGCAATGCCCCACCTGGGCAGCTCTCCCAAGACAGCAGACAAAAAGTGGAAGAAATGGAGCTGATTCCAGCTCCCTCAGTAACTTTACAGTCTGTTGAAAATATAAGAAATCCTTGTTTCACCAATTGCAGCATTTGAATTAAAAAGTGAGGAGCAGCCTCTCCTAGGTCCCAAAATCTGCCCCGTGGGCTGCAGTGGATATAAAGGAAGGGGTGGGGAGAAAGAGAACTGAGTCACTAGTAGGGAATAATTAATTTTAAGTCTGTGCATTTGTGCTATAAAGATCTAACTTCTTTGTGTAGGACTCACTCGAGTCCACAACTTATCTCCACGGTCTCCCTTTACCTACTTCCTTGTGCACTGGTCCCTCCCCCACACCACCCCTAAGGAACGCTGTCCTGGAATAATGGTATCAAAAGAAACTCCTAAAGTTTCTCCCATGGCAGGACAGCTAGGTGGTGGAGTGATGGCTGCCAGAGAGGTAACCTAAGAGGACTACCAGGGGAAGAATGTACAACAGGAAAATGACACGTCTAGAATTTTTTTCTTTTTTACCATTTACTTTGAATTGAAAAGGAAAACCTAACCTATCAAAGCAATACTATCATCTTTGTGGTGGCCTTGAACATGTGCCACTTAGACTCTGCAGGGAGTGTAACTGACTGACAGTCCCAGTTACTGTCCTCTGCATCCCCCACCATGTGCACATGGAGGCCACACTTCCTGCAGGTGGCCCATGGCCAATAACGAAGCACAGAGAGAGGCAGGCCCAAGACGTGTCCTACAAGACATGCGACTCTTCTAATAGGTGACTATGGCTCCAGGACCCTACAAGCTCGGCCAAACCTTTCTTGGAACAAAGAGATTACAGGTCATGGTCCCTATCCTCAGGGAGCCTTTCACTGACTAGGTAATATGAGTCCCACAGATACAATGGGAGACAAAAAGAGGAAATATTGCTCCTAACACCGTACCATAATTACTCATTTATATGACTGTTTCCCTGTCTGTAACTCAGCGGGATCAGTGTTTTTAAACTGTAAGTCAAGACTCATTAAGGGGCTGTGAAATCATAATAGTGAGTCATAAGCAGCATAATTTAAAATGAAATAGAAGAGATCAGATGGCAGCATACATAACAAGAAAGTTTTATATTGTGAGACTTATTTATATAAACATATACACACTAATATATGTATGTAATGGATTGTGATGTAAAGTATGCTTCTTACTAAATTTTGAAAGCTGCTGAACGAGACCATGTGCTTCTTGAGGGCAGGGACAGTGTCCTTTTCCAGGGCTGTGTCCTCAGTACCTAGAGCAGTGCCCAACCATACACAGGGACTCAACACATGTTCGTTGACTGTGTGTGATGAATAACAAAAAGAGACAGTTACTTCGTGGAGGAGGGGGACTCTGAGTTAGGCCTTGAGAAAAGGGCTGGGTCTAGAAAAATGGAGAGGAAGAGGAAGAGTATGCAGGGGACAAGATGTGAGCAGAGGATCAAAGGTCAGGATGCTCATGATGTGCTAGGGAAATTGAGGAGATGGTTAGATTGGCTTAATTTCCATCAGTGTGGAAAGAAATTAAGTAGGAAGGAAAATTTGGCCAGGGATTGATATCAAAATGACCAGCAAGCTTCTCCAGAATGATTTTCTGTAATGATAAAGTGATAAGATAATAATGATAATGATAAAATCATACCCAGCACTTATATAAGGCATCTTTCAAAGGTCTCAGAGCATGTTAAAATGCTGCATTATTCTCAACAGTTCTGTGAGGCAGGTACAGGGAAGAGTCATTATCTCCATTATGTAGGTAGTGAACCTAAGATAGAGGCAGTGAGAATGTCTTAATCCCACATCCCTGTGGTGAGCCCGCTGTGGTTCTTGCTCTGAAATACAGCCGTTCCATTTAGGCTACCTTTTCTAGGTCCAATTGTCCTTGTTAATGTGTGGGGAGGGTCCAAAGTCCCATTTTGTGTAATTCTGTAGATGTTTCTTTTCCAGGCAGCTACGAGTGACTAGATTTAAAGCCATGTCTCCTCTTTGTCCCTTGGTAAGGTGGACAGATTATGTATTCTCTTTTAGTGTTACAGATATTTCTCACTGATGCCTAAAATGCAATCTTTGTGTCTAAAGATAAAAGAGCCAAATGACACAAGAGTCCTAAAGTGAATTTCTAGTCTGATATAGGTTTATTCTATTAATCTACTGAAGTCTTCTGCCTTTGAATTCCACTAATCTCTCCCACTCCCTCCCCCTCTCTTTGTGCTGTTTGTGCTCCACCCCACCACCACTAACACCAAAAAGACATGATGCATAATAATCTCAGACACCAATTACCAAATCTAGTCAAGGCAACTAAATGGCCCACAAACCTCCTCAATTAAAGCTATTGCCTTTAGCTCTCCATAGCCCACCATAGTAGACTGGACCTCCTGCCCAAGAGCTCCTTAGGTACCATTTTACTTACTCTGAGGGCAGATGTGAAGGTCAGTTATAGTTTCTCCTGATATACCCAGAGCTGGATTGAATGGCGGCCCAAACTTTGACCCCTTCAGGATCAGCTGAGCTTTCCAAGAGATTCCTGGTCATACTGTACATCTTTATGTTTTGCAAGGCCATTAAATGTTCCTTTCATTGATTGGATGAAGACCTCTATTGTGCCAGGCTCATTCATGTTAAGTCAACACAATGTGTAACATATTGATTGACCATGGCTTGTACTTCACTTCCTAGCTGTCCTTGAACCCAACTGGCCATGCTTGACATCAGAAGGGCATCATAATGTATCAGAAAGAGCATGAACTCTCAAGTCCTGCAGACCTGGGTTTCCAGTCCCCGGGATGATGATGACAATGATAATATAGATGTCATCTATTCAGTGCTTACCATGTTCCAGCTACTATGCCTACTGGCTGTGTAACCATGAACTTGGCCTGTAGGTGACCTCTATGAATCTCAGCACATTGCTTTAGTCTTTCTATACAGTGCCTAGCAGAGTCCTAGACACAAGGTACATGCTCAGTTAGTGACTGTTGACCTGATTTGATTGAACCTGCCTATAGGACACACCAACAAGCTTAAAGTTGCTCCTTCCAAGCTGTATCTAGGTCAAAGCCATCAGTGAAGAAAACAAACACTGGCCATAGGAATGGTTTCTGTAGCAGTTTAACATTAGTTGTTACTTATTTTCCTCTTTAAGGACCTCCTCCTACTTGATAGAGCACTCTCTGGAGTCAAATGGACTTATTGCCTGGTCTGGTATTGGTGGATGGGTCACACTTCTCAGGGGAAACTCCTAAAGATTACATCAGGGCCCTGTTCCTCCCTTATGACACCCATAGTGGCTGGCATGGGAGGAAATGGAAAACTGAAAGAAACCACCCACGTCTCTAAAGCCTAAGGAGGGCAACGATCCCTGTGAGTTTCTTTTATGGAAAGGGCAGTGTGGCAAGGTCCTGTGGCCACTGCCAGGATGACAGCATGGCCGTTCCTTTCTTTGATAGCTCTCCTGACTGTATATCCCAAGATCCAACTACTTGCAATTTCCTGTAAGTGCCTGCTTTTTTTGCCCCTGCGCTTTTGTACATCCTATTACTCTGTCTTCCTAGAGTGCCCTTCCCATGCCTGACTTCCTGCTACTTATTTTTCTGGGCTCAGCTTGGTATCAATTCCCTTCCTCTTGTAAATGTTCTTCCTCATCACCATTCCAGACTAAGTTCTTCCAGTACCTTCCCCCATTCCATTACATCACATGTAATATTGTAATTGTTAATTCACATGGCTGTCTCCACAATGATGATGACAATGATAATATAGAGTCATCTATTGAGTGCTTACCTTGTTCCAGGTACTATGCTTTATGTCATTAATTCTCACAGTGAAGTAGGACTATTATTCCATTTTATAGATGTGGAAAATGAACTTTAGAAAGGATTTGCACATATTTATGTGGTTTACTATGTGCACATTAGTTAAAAATAAATATGTGCAGGGTCAGGATTAGAACATCGATCTGACTGACTCAAAGTCTGTGATTTGACCACTACATCATGGCACTTCCCATTAGGCTGTGTACAGCTCGAAATCAGGGACCATGTCTTTCATCTCTGTATCCCTAGTGTCTAGCACAGTGCCTGGAATGCAGTAGCTTTTAGTAGTAGGTGATCAACAATGTGTTTTATAAATCAGTGGATGCATAGCAATGAGTTGCCATCTCAGCCAGACTTAACTCAGTCCCGATATATCTCTTGGCTCTGGCTATCCATTTGGGATGATCAGTTAAGCCTGAAATGAAAAGACAGTTCAAGGTAAACTGCGAGAAAATATTCTGTAACTTGGCTGTGAATATATTAGACATGATTGAACGGGGCTGAGTTACTGGGAGAGGTAACAGGTCAATTCCTTCATCCAAGGAAGAAATGGACATAGATAAATTGTACTAACTCCCATGAACTCCCACAAAGGGTTTAACAGAGCTTGCTATTCTGCCGAGGCGGGCCCTTAGACAAATGGCTTGGCCTTGTTTGCACAATAAACAAATGGTTCCCAGTATAAGCTAAGCTTTCCAGCCAGGCAAGGATTGCTTGGAAAATAGATCTGGACTCAGAACTAATTGGAAGGAGTTTCTCTGTTGAGTGGGAAGGAAGAATAGGTCACTTCTGATGAAAATGATAAACCTGAGGAGAAGGGGCTGTTAACCCATCCCTGACCACACGATGATTAGAGGCTGAATATAGACTAGAATCTGGCCACACCTCAGAATTCTCTTTGCCTCCTAACTAGCTGTTCTCATCTGTAGAGGACAAATTCCAAAGAACAGTATCTTCTTTAAGCTTCCTTCTTGAGCAGTAAAATAAGAGATTGTTTCTTCCTGTTCCTTGGGGGAATTTCTCCTATGAAAAAGAAATGTGCCTTTGTCGATTTTCACAGAATTTGAGTTTCCCATTTTGGCTGAGGCCCAAGCCTCCTTTTCAGTACTGACTTCCATAAAGACTAAGCACAAATAGGCCATCACACAACTCATGAAAATGCCATTTTTCCCCTTGCAAAGTAAGAGGTAACTAAAACTGCCTAAATCATCTGAGGCAAGAAGCACATAACAATCTCAGAGCACACCAATTGCCGCAGTGCTCGTCTCCTCTTTCCAGCCTTCTCTATTGGTAGGTCACTTTCCCCCAGTGTCTGTGGCTTTACACAAATTACATGTCTTCTCATCAAAGCTGGACCTCAGTGTATTTGTGGCCATGATCTTTATTAGAGATTAAACCTTTCTTGGTGTTCTAATCTAATGCCCACCCCCAACCCCAGTTTGCCGTTGTATCACTCTTGGCTTTTTGTTTCCTTTAAATTTTTATTCTTAAAATTAGCAGCAATATTTTAAAGCCACTAATTTGCACACTCTTTTTTATTTTTATTTACTTATTTTCTCAAAGACCTACAAGTAGAACTACCATTTGATCCAGCAATACCACTATTAAGCATCTGCCCAAAAGAACAAGTCATTCTATAATAAAGACATCTGCACTCAAATGTTTATGGCAGCATAATTCACAATTGCAAAGATGTGGAAACAACCCAAGTGTTGGTCAATCCATGAGTGGATTAATAAAATATGGTATATATATACAATGAAATACTACTCAATTATAAGAAATGATAGTGATCTAGCACCTCTTATATTTTTCTAGATAGAGCTTGAGCCTATCCTCCGAAGTGACGTATCACAAGAATGGAAGAATAGGCACCACATATACTCGCCATCAAACTGGCACTGACTGATCAACACTAAGGTGCTCACACAGTAGTAATATTCATTGAAGGTAGGGGGATTGGGGCGGGTAAACTCACAACTAATGGATGTGGTGAGCATTGTAGGGGGGGAAGGGCACATTTCAAATCATGGCTGGGTTGTGGCAAAGTCATAACATGTAACCAACATGTTTGCACTTCCATAATTTCCTGAAATAAAACAAATCTTGGCTTTTTTGTATTAAAAATATCTGTGCTCTGGCTGGGTACAGTGGCTCATGCCTAAAATCCTAGCACTCTGGGAGGCCGAGGCAGGAGGATCGCTCAAGGTCAGGAGTTTTAAACCAGCCTGAGCAAGAGCGAGACCCGTCTCTACTAAAAATAGAAAGAAATTAATTGGCCAACTAAAAATATATAGAAAAAATTAGCTGGGCATGGTGGTGCATGCCTGTAGTCCCAGCTACTCGGGAGGCTGAAGCAGAAGGATTGCTTGAGCCCAGGAGTTTGAAGTTGCTGTGAGTTAGGGCACTCTAGCCTGGGCAACAGGGTGAGACTCTGTCTCAAAAAAAAAAAAAAAAAAATCTGTGCTCTAGGATTACAGGCAATGCTAAAACCCCAAGCTTGGGATTTGTTTAGGTGGTTGACTGGTGGATTTCCAGAGAGTGGATCCCTATCGAAGATTACTAAAGTCATTCATGCAATATTTATCGCATATGCAGGTGTGCAGGGTAGAGGGCTAGAGAGCTAAGGATGCTGATACATAAGATATTTCTCTTCCCTCAAGGGGAGTGGTAGTCTACTGGAGAAGTTTATGATTTTAAAGTGGGAATTTTCACTTTAAAAGTCATTTGGTTTATTTCAAATCAGAACACAATAAACCACTGAGGTTGCCCCCTTAGAGGATCAAATTGCAGTGGTGGGGTTTGGATACAATTACATTAATCTTAATAAAACAAGTTCATCCAAAATTTTAGGAAAATTATAAAGCAATTGCTGAGATGCAGAATGAATATATCAGGTAAGTATGTCTACTTACCAGAAAGATTGCTTCCTGTCTGGTAGAGTTGGCGGCTTGGAATCCTGGTGATTTATTCCTGTATTGAGAGTAGATAATATATGTGAAAGTATTACACATTTACATTGGTAAAAGGTAAACATAATTGTTATTGTTACACACTGACACTATGTGGGGTAATATTGTTCCATATTACTCATTGTAATAGAGTATTGTTACATGTTATACTATTAACATGTAGAGTAATACCCTAAAAATCTATGACAGTGGGAATTTCATGTGATTGGATATAAATTGGGAGACCTGACTGTCAACCATTTTTTAGCCACGATCAGAATAATCTTATGGAATTCTCTTGACCTTTTTAAGCTTTAGATTTCTTTGTTTATGAAATGTGGTTATATCTAATCTATTTACCTCCCTTGGTGGTATAAAGGATCAAATGAGACAATGAGAATTGAAAATGTAGGCACTATCTTTCCCCCTTACCCCAAAATCAATGTTGCAAGTTCACTTCCAAAATCCCAGTGCACAGAGGCATGTTCAGAGAGAGGGAAGTGATGGGAAGGAGGCTGCTTTGCCCTGGTGAATCACTGTGAAGAAAGAGGAAGAGGAGGTAAATTGTGTGGTTTCATTGGCTCACTATACTCCTGAGTCGGAGTCTCAGTGGATCACTAGCTTTTGTTTCAACAGAGGCAGGATTTTTCAGAATCCCTATAGCATATTTCCCTGCCTCTTCCTGGAACATCAAGCATTTCTTAAGTGTCTACCTCATGAATAACAGTTTGCTTCCAACATGAAAAAGACATAGTCCTTGATCTCAAGGAAAATTGCACAAGAAAGATGATCCCTTATTAGAGGTTTCAGGGAGGAATTGTTCACAAGACAGACAATGAAGGAAAAGAGATCTTTATTAGTTAATTGTATCATGATCAAGATTAATTCAGAAACATTAGAAGACATGTTTGAACAAAGGCTAAAAAATTAATCACTTGACAAGATGCATCATGCCTCATTTTCCACTGAGTAAAGCAATAGATCACCTAAAATAATGGAGCTCCTTGTTTGCTTTGGAAGTGCCTTGGATTTCATTCTCAAACTTTCTCAGATGTGATGTTTCTCATGTTCTAATTTTAAGGAGCCTTGGGGAGAGAATAATCAAGGTTTCAATAAGACATAAAGAAGAAATAACATCATAGAGAGTACTGGCAAATAACAGAATGGATGGGCAACTTCAGGGGAATTTGTAACGGAAGAGGGATGGCAGATCACGGCATAGACTCAAGAAATAACCTATGTACAGTATTCACTTTGCAGCAATTATGTTACTGGTTACTATAGTATAAAACTAATCTAAATAAATGATTATAAAAAGCTAACATTTACATTCATGTCAAGTTTTCGACCAATGTATTATCAAATTTAAATCTTCTTTTATAGTGTTTGATTATAATATGGCCCAAGGCTAAGCCTAATAATTTGAATGGATGAAGACATGTCTTTGACCACCTCCTACAACTCCCTTTAGCCCCTTACTGCATCTTTGGGCACCAAGCAAAACCTGGTGAGAACCCTGTGATCCAAACCTCTCCCTACCCAATATATATCATCAGCACTTGGGTTCCAGATCCAAGCGCCCCATGGCCCTGAGGAAGAGGACCTTCCACTGAGGAAGAGGACCAATGAATCAACTGCATAAAACCCCCATTAAAGATGAAAATAGAGCTAGCCAAGAGACATAGAAGAACTTAGAGGACTAGGAAGAGAACTATAAAAGTCAAAGAAGGAGTGATATTCAAAAAGGAGATGGTGAACTACTAGGCCAAATGCTGAAAAGAGGTCTTGAGCAACTGAGAAGAATTAGGTTTAGTGATTAGAATTGTTTAGCTGGGAAAATAAAAGAAGAAAAGACAGAAAAGTACAACATGTAAAGGAAAAAAGCAGCCAGTGAAGAAATGGAGACGAGGTTATAGTAATAATGGTGATAGCTAAAATTTATTGGGGAGGTTGGTTATGTGTCTAGTATTCCACTAAACACTTGACATGCATTATCTCCTTACAGAAACCCTATTAAGTGGAAATATCATTATCCCCATTTTATAGGTAAGCAAATTGTGACACAGACTAAATGGTAATTTCCACAAGTTAATTTACTAAATTACATTCTGATATTGGAACTAATCAAGTGCCGATTCAAACTCAGATCTGTTGCCCAGGTGAGTGCCGTGACATCAGCACAACTCACTGCAACCTCAAACTCCTGAGCTCAAGCAATCCTCCTGCCTCAGCCTACCAAGTAGCTGGGACTATAGGCATGCACCACCACACCCAGCTAACTTTTTTTATTTTTAGTAGAGATGAGGTCTCACTCTTGCTCAGGCTGGTCTTGAACTCCTGAGCTCAAGCTATCCTCCTGTTTTAGCCTCCCAGAGTGCTAGGATTACAGGTGTGAGCCACTGCGCCTGGCGGTCTGTTCAACTCTTGACTACTAGGTTATTATGCTTCTCACTCTCTTTTGAGAAGGTTATTTGAGTCAGAGGGAAAAACAGTTTTATCTTTATCTGAAGGAGAAAATAGAGTTGTGGGGCTTTTTTTTTATTAGTACAGGGAAGATAAAAGGATACATGTGAGCAGATGGAAAGCTAGCAGTAGAGATGGAGGTTGAATATACGAAGAGACAAGTTCTAATTGATGGGAACTTGCAACTGTTGGGATAAAATTTCCTGAGGAACAGAAGGGGCTCTGATTACAAACGCAGCTGGGTAAGTTAACTTGAGACATAACTGAAGGAAGAGATAGTCACTGAGTGTGATGATTAGGAAATAATTTTGTTTGAAATAGCTTTAAAACTTAGATTTCACAGAGGAAGTCAGTTGTTAACGAATATTCAGTTATTTCTCTGATGAGTTATGAACCCTGTCATGCAAAGTCAACAATCGCATTGCTTGCCATTTCTAATTATTTTCTGGAAAGTGATTAAATAATGAAAAGCAATTTAACTATTACTACTCTATTATGTAAAATATTTGTCACTCTTTTCATCTGAGGAATTATATTTTTCTGTTGTCTCTGAATAGTTAGGTCACGTAAGTTGGAACTCGTTTGATTTCAGAGGTCAGAAGCTCAATTTGAATTGGCTTAGGCAAGAGAAGACTGCGTTGCCACACACAGCCAAACCCCAGGAAGTACAGAGTATGGCCAGTCTCAGGAAAACTGGTGATGGTTAGAAACAAGTAATAAAAATCTCCTATGTTAAGTGTAGTCACTCCTTTTATAGGTGAGGAAAGTGAAGCACAGAGGCATTAGAACATTGACTCATATCTCTGTGAATCAGAACTGATAATAGGTACAGATCCTTTGACTCATCTCCATGCTCAATTATTCAGCTATTGTGTTAAAAATGGGATCTGGTTTTAGTTGTAGTTATTGCTGTTCACCAATTTTATTCTTTGTAAACAAATATCAGTATGTGATTAGGAGTTCATATTTCTGGGTATATCCTCAGGAGTCAGCTTCCCTCTATCTCGCATAAAGTAGTAGAAAAATACTCATACATAATTTACCTTGGGTCAGCAAGATGCTGCTTGCTACAAGCCTGTCTTCACCTGGATTATTCATGGTGATCTCAGCAAGAACCCCACCTGCAGAGTCATAATGAGTGAGCAGAGGAATAGGAAACTGAGCTCCACCTGGTCTGCTGACACAAGCCTTTGCACTATCATTTCATCTTTCATGGTTGATTGAAACTGAGTACTGGCTTCCTCTCCAGCCCCAAGGAAGACTACAGACATTTAGACACTCTAAAACATAGACACTATATGTTCAACTTGTCTCTTTCAGCTTTAAATATTTGAAAGGTATTGGCATAGTTCACACATAGCTTAAGGATATGTTTCTCCTCATTAATGAAAGGAATTTGCAAAAGTAATTAGTGAATGCTTAGAAGTAAAGGCAGAATGTAAAGACTAACATTATAGGTAGGGCTTTTAGAATGTGTATACATGGAAGGAAGGAAACATAGATTTAAAGAATAATATTTATGTCTATTATGGGCAGATGTTATCCTGGGATGCTGAAAAGATTCATTATTGACAAAAACGCATATAAAAAACTTCACAATTAATCTCCAGATTAATAGGTACAGCACACAAAACATGTTCCTCAACTAGCAGCATGGCTTTAAGGACTGAAAATAGTCCTAGTTGTTTTTTTTAAAATGTATTTTGTATTCTCTTCCACCTCATTGATTTAGATTGAGATTCAGTTAATATTCACTAAATGACTACTTTGTGCAGGGCACTTTGCTAGATACTGCAGTTACATCATTTGGTTCTCACCCAACTCCAAGTGTTTCTCACTATTGTCATCTTACAGAGACTTAGAGAAAGGAAGACCCTTACCTAAGGCAATGTAGTGGTGAGTAGGAGCTGGGGCTCTGGCGTCACTCCAGTTCTTCTCTGGCACCATAGCGTGTGTTCCTTCCACTGACTCTTGCTTTCTCCATTTTATCAGAGTCAATGAGCAGCATCAACATGTAGATATTAGACAATTATGGGGAAGGGAGAAAAATATTTCTTTGTTAATTTTAATTTTATGAACAAAAAATTTAGTTTCCATAGAAATAATAGAGAATGGAACAACCCATAATTTAAGTAGTTATGAGGCATGATACTGTTTTTTTCTCATGTCAGGGTGAGTGTGTATTTGATTTTTGTAGTGTAAGCAAGTTTACTCTTGCAGAAAGGTGTGAAAGGTGAAACACAGCAGGTTTAAGTTGCAGGGTCTGTAGGTGTGGGCTATCTCCCTGCCCCTGGAATTTTATTTACTCATTGAAAGCTCTATGTATCATGTGTCTGAAGACAGCTGTGTCTTGGAGGAAGCACTATCACACTTGTAATATTAGAGGGTCATGTGGACATGTGGGACCTAAAGATAAGTGCCCCTTCTGCACAGCCTGTCCTAATCAACATGCTGTTTGCCAACTTCATATGCAATGTCCTTTTGGCAAATACAAAGATTCTTTTAGGAAAACAAAGGATGGACCCATACTGGTATTTTTAACCTTAAATTAAAACAGAGGTATCAAGTGAATTATTATGGATGAAAAATCAATTGTCCCTAAACACATCACCCTAATAATAAAGCTAATTTATCTCTTGTGTATTCCCTTTCTGGGGACATTACTGTTGTTACAGTGTATCATTTTTGACTTCTGTGGTCTCTTCTGATAAATGACAGTTTGTGAGAGTTGGAGTTCCCGATCTGCATTTTATTTTGTAAGACTCGCGGCCCACAGCAGCACGATTGCATAGCGTTTGTCCTTTTACGCACTCCCTGATGGTGTCTGGATGTTCACACAACTATGCTGAGAACAAAGCAAGTGTGCTAAGGAAGAACCACTGCTCTCCAGCCCAGCTCTCACCCCAGTAGTTTCTGGTGCAAAAGAAAGAACCCAGGGACCGTTTCCTGATTATACGTTTTCAGTTTCTTAAGCAACTGCAACAGGAAGGCATGGGACCAGGCCTTGTTTCCTGAGATACATTATTTTTATCAGCCCATTGCTCCTCTCACAATTCAGCTTCTAGCTTTTACATTTTAAAATAAATCCTTCTTTTCTTTTTTATTCTTTAAAAAAAGCTCTCTCCCAAAACTGTACATCTACTGCTGCTTATAAAAGTGATGAAAAAAGAAAAAGATATAGTATATCTTCCACTGTTCATTAGGCTTCCTTCTACTATAGATCAATTCTTCAAAGATTATTTTCCTTAGAACATGGAGGAAGACAGAGAAATTGCTTCATGAGAGTGTCCATGACGAATATGAAACTAGAGGGCTTGCCATGTTCCTATTCACTTCCTCTTCTCCTTTCCCCGGTCCCCCTCATCTCTCCTCTTTTTGTCTCTCATTCATATTCTTCCTTCTCCCCTTTCCCTATGTTCCTTTATTGGGACAGGTTTTTAATGTTGCAAGAATATTCAGTTTAAAGAAATAATATCTAGGTGTTCTGATGACCTCAGAGGAAGGTTCTTTAGGGTTTCCTGGTTCTCTGATGACTGATCTCTTCTCCAAGAGTAAACTGTTCATTCGTCAGGCAAATTAGTTCTTTTCCAGCACAGTAATGCTGGGCTTTAGGAGGTGAGAGATTCATTAGGTGCTTTTTTTTCAAGATTAAGGCTGAGAATCTGTATTGTCTCCTTCTGGAAGGAAACAGAAGCAACTCAGGCCAGGATTGCCGTCCCTGGACAAGGAGGAGAGCAGTACTAGTGGATGTGTGTGTGTCCGGGGAGACTTAACAAGGTATTCAAGGCCGTCTGTATCTGTCTCAAACTGCCTTGTCAGCCTTGTCTCCTGTACCCCCAGTTATATATATAACCTTCTCCCGTCTCTCAAGGTTATATTTAACTTTCTTCTTTTCCCTTAGTAAATAGGCATTGCCAGCATGTCTTGGTTTATATGCCTGGAAAGTGCCACCCCACAGCTTAAACTCAACAGGCACACACACTGCCAGGGGAAATGCATCTGTCCTTTAAGGCCCAGTTCCAGATGCATCTCCTCCTTCACCTTCCTTGAGCTTGCTCCATCCCTCTTTATCTCTGCTGAACACCTGTAGCACTCCGTGTGGAGTGAGAGTTAATTTCTACAAGAAAGCATACCAACACTGAAACTGAATATGATGCTTTTGATAAAATTTAGCAGGCTTTTAAAAAGTGGTGTGTATGTGTATGTGTGTGTCTTGGTGAAGAAGTTGAAGGCAGACAGCATGGCCAAGAAGGTCTGGAGAAGGGGTGATTTTTTTTTTTTTTTTTTAGAGATGGGGTCTCGCTCTTGGTCAGGCTGGTTTTGAACTCCTGACCTTGAGCTATCCACCCGCCTCGGCCTCCCAGAGTGCTGAGAAGGGGTGATTAATACAGAGAGAATAATTAGAGAGACGTGATGAAAATTAAATGTCACCTTCTGGTAGTGCTCACGTATCTTACCGAAGCCCATTTCCACTAGTCCTCTCACATACTAGTTATCTCTCACTCTACTTTGGCTTTCATCCTACAATTGTTAGTCTTATAGACACTAGAAACTTACCAAGACCTCTCAAACTCCAACTTGGTATTTTAGAAACATCTTTTTCAGTTTTGAGAGACCACTGTGTACATCCACATCCACATCCAGGCTCTATATCCAAGACACCAAGATGCCCACTAAATTGCATTTAACCTCATAAATGTTGCTACTTTTGGCTCCATCTGTATCCTCTTGACCAAATCAAAAAATTGGATAGCTTATACTCTTCTCCCTTCCTCTCTACACTCTGTTCCTGAAAGTTCTAACTTCTTGATATTAGAAATGCTTCAGGCAGTCCCCCTTTTATCCTGCTGTTTGCACACACACTGAAGACTTCAACACATCAAACAAAAGCTCAGGGAGGTTTACGTCTTTT
>VBSM01000662.1:8999088-9037947 GCA_008086735.1 Cheirogaleus medius
CCTCCTGCCTTGGCCTCCCAGAGTGCTAGGATTACAGTCATGAGCCACTGTGCCCGGCCCGTTTATGTCTTTTTTACCTTTATTTTCTAATCCTATAAATATATACCTTAACAATATAGTGATTATTTACTATGTAAATAAAATTTGAGTGTGAAAAAGCCATTTTGAGTAACCAGTTTTGCTTCTATAATAAAAACATATTTGTGATAAGACAATGGAAAAGTTATAGACTTTAAAATACATTTTCCAGATAAAATTCTAAAGATACTCAAATATATATTCATACCTACACATGTCAAACTTATGTTAATTGATAACTCATGGTTTTGAGATGAAAGAACTTTGAAATAAACATTGAAAATATTAGAAATAATACTTTCAATAAAATATTAAAGCCTCCCTTCCTTGTCCTTCCTTCCCTCTCAATTTTCCTTTCTTTCAACAAATATTTAGTATCCATTACATATGTGTTTGATGCTCTAGGAGCTGATGAACCACAGATTTTTAAGCCCAGAGCTATTTTAGATGGCAGAGAAAGACCCCTTGGTTCAGGATAGCAAATATTTGTTACAAATTGCTTTTCCACTAGAGAAAGGTCCCACCTTCATTATTGAAATAGTTTATAGCCTGTGTCCTGCTGTTTATTTTATTAATATTCTGACCAAGACCAGAAATCTTTACTGAGAGAGTCTGTGCCTCATTGAAGTTTACATTCTAGGTTATATATTATAAATACAGAATATATATATTCTGTATATTTACAATATGTAACTAAAGCCATTGCTTGGGTGTGGAAGGACAAAATGGAGTCAACAGAACAAGACCGGAAAAAAGAGCAGAGAAAGAAGAAATGTGAGTACATAAGAGAGAGAGAATTAGTGGAAAGAGCTTTTCTAATATCTTTCATTTATCTTTGCCAAGTGGAAATCTTGAGTGAGAGAAGTTGGGTCTTGGTAGGCAGAAGATAGAATGATCTCCAAGTGATAACATAATGAAAAGCTTGCAGCAACATAATTATCATTAGCTTTCTGCTTTGTCAATAATTCACAATTAATTTCAACTCAATAAATATGTATTTTATATCTATTATGTACCTGTTGTAGGTCTGTGAGAAGCATAGGCAAAATAAAAAATGAGAATCTGGCCTCAGAGAGTTTACTTGATGGGGGGAGGGAGTCACAGCAGAATTACTATATAGACATTATCATTGTTGTAATATATTGGATTTTATTATGAATACAATAACATCTGATATATCATTATATAGCATCTGTATCATTATAATGTATATAGATATTATCATTATTATAATATATCAGATGTTGTTATTCCCAGAATTATATGTATGATATATTTTATTTTTTCACTCTAAAATGGGAATGTGAGTTGTCGATTAATCAGAGTGGTGATACAACTTAAACATTAAATGAAATAAGAATAGAAATAATGCTTATCAACTTTTTCTGCAACCACATTTTTAGTACATTACAATGAAAATGTTTTATTTCCTCTTATAAAAATAATGGCCCAAGGAACCTAGGGAAGAATGTTTTAGAGCAGTTTCCAAACTTATCTGATGATAAAATTCACCTATTATTTACATATTTCAGGGTCTTTCTCCTGGAATGCTGAATCTGTATTTCTAGGGTGGGCTTTGGAAACCTTACTTTTACAAGGGATTCTGTTTTAAGGAAAACTTGGGAAATTGCCATTTCGGAAAAATTGCAATTGACCAAAGAGGAATGAAAACACAAAGAACTATCTGTACAAGTAAAAGAAAAAATGGAAGAACAGCTAATTAGATGTCCTATGTACCTTTTACAAGTTGACTGAATCTACACTGGCAACACTGCATGCAGATAAGTACAATAAAAAACATAAATTTAAAATATTTTGCCCATTTATCAAGATATTTCCAGCAAATGTAAGTCTCTGATTGAAAAGAAGATATAGTTCATTGCAATTATGCAGATATATTCATCATATTAAAATTTTATGCTATAAAAAGGCCCTAGAAAAAGGTAAAATTAAACACATGCAATCTTTAAAATTAACCAAAATTATTTTAAAGGTAATCTTGGATTCAAAATTTAAATTCTACTTAGAGTTATCAAAAATCCCTTTCTTCCCATCCTTATTCTTTGATAATAAGCATTTTATTTTTCTTTCATACTTTTTAGAGTATAATTTTTCTTTTCAATTTTACCTTTGAAGATAGGGCTATAACTACTACAGTCCTAATAAAAGCCAAATGTTTCTGAAAAGTCAGATTTTAATCTTCCCTCTCAGAAGTAATATAAGGATTGTATTCCCTACTTGTGTTGTTGTTTTCCTTAGTTTTAGTTTTAAATGAAAAAAATATACATGAAGGTTTTAATTTTACATATATAAGGTGCTCAAGAAATTTAACTATCCCACTTTGTGAATCATTGGCATGACCAGTATCAGCCTCATAGTCAGGCTTGACTGAATTCCTCCTTTGTGTCAGGGATAATGCTAAGCGCTGTGGGGGATCTGGAGATGAAATAACATACATTTCCCGTCCTACCAGTGAAGAACACACTAACTATGGTGTAAGTTACAATGTGATAACCCGTACTATGGAAGCTCACAAAGTGGAGGGATTGCAAAGGAGGGCCCTGCAAGAGGGAAAGACCTTATGGAGAAAGTGGCTTTGGAGCTGGCCTGCAAAAAACATTCTATAAAAATGCTTTATTCTCAACAGTCACTAACCTTCCCTAGGAGCATTGCTTTAACTCTTCATTAATTATTTGGCGATGTGAAATGATTAATGTTTAATGCTTTTCTATGGAACAGACTTCCTCAAGGTTCAATTAAATTGTTTGAGTCATTTAAGTAACGAAATGAAAGTTGGGCAATGGAAAGAAAATGCAAAGACTCCTCAATATCGGTTTACCTTGAGTATCATTTCATGCAGATCCTTTAAAGATTTACAGACTGACACACTTTAAAATCACATTTTCTCCCTGTGCAAAATGAAGAGGAGAAATTACTTGATTCTTATAATGATCTTCACAAATCAGGCCTCAAACCAGGATAATGACCGAATAACTGAGGCAAAGTAAATTTTCCTCAACTATTCAGGTAAATGTTTCACTTTATATTAATGGAACCATGAGATAGTTTTATTTGTCTATTGTAAAATAGACAAATAACAGAAGGAAGGAGAAAGTTTAAGGCAAGGGAAAAATTACATTTTATACATTAAATAGACGGTTCTGAAAGCAGATACTGCAGGGAGAGTTTTATTAATAGTAACACTTTTACATTCTAAAATAAAAAATAATCCTTAGGAAAATGTTCTTCATTGGCTTCACATCTCTACTTTTTCAAAGAGCTGTATATTATTTTCTTGTATTCTCTTCAGATTTCAATATCTAGTGACTGAATGGAAGAATTGCAAAATCTATACATCATAACAGATAGTTTCCTTTGCTCCATATATTCAGTATAGAGGGATAGGAAAAAAACAAAAAATACAGACTTATGTTGCCACAAATCACAAACAACATAATTATAACATCTTAATTTTTTTGAAATTCAAAGTTATATGTGTATACAAGGATCACACAGTTCTAGCAATGTTTGTTATGAAAAACAGCAGTTCTCTATCACTCTCTTTCTATTTCTCCCTGCTCAGAAAGCAGCTGCTTTCACCTCTTATAGCCAGTTATTTTGGTATTTGCCTCCACGTCCTAAACAGCATGTGTTGTTATTCTTTGTTTTTGTTTTTTCAAATTCTAGGTATGATTGACATTCAGCTATGAAGCTGAGGATTTTGTTCTTTTTCATTTCCCCTGACCAATAACCCCAACCAGAGACCTATAATCCTTCTTATCCTCTCATCCCTCTGACGTAGTTATATCATGATTTTGAGTAATTTTCAGTGTGTATGTTATGAAGATTATGAAAATACTATTCGCAGATGAACTTTTCCTGCATAGCTCTGTTTTTCATATTGTTTTATTTTATTTGTTTAGTTTCTAAGTGCTTGCTGCTAAGATTTGAATGTTTCTGTTTCCCCCAAATTTATATGTTGAAATTCTACCCTACAAGGTGGTGGTATTGGAGGTAGGTCCTTTGGGAGGTGACTAGATCATGGGGTGAAGCCTTCGTAAGTGGGATTAATATCCTTATAAAAGAGTCCCGAGAGAGACCTCTTGCCCCTTCCACCATGTGAAGACACAATGAGAATGTGCTGTCTATGAATCAGAAAACGGGTCCTCACCAGACACCAAATCTACCTGTGCTTTGATTTTAGACTTCCCAGCCTCCAGAACTGTGAGAAATAAATTTCTGTTGTTTATAAACTACCCAGTTTATGGGATTTTGTTACAGCAGCCCAAACAGAGTAAGACAGTATTTTTCATTAATTCTACTAACTTTTCAAAATTATCTAAATTACCCCCCAAGATGCTTAGGTGCAGTAGGTATTCTATCGATTTAGTCCTCTTGAAGAGGTCTCTCCAGGTCTCTCCAGTGCATTCTGACCTCCTGCAATCTGCAGTGGCTCCCGCCTGTGCCAGGTCCTCAGCTGCCATGCTGGGTTCTTTCTTCACTATCACCCTAGGGATTCCCTTCACCTCTTTCCTCGCTGTTGGATTTCCTGTTTCCTCTATCATGTGTCTTCCTCTTTTTTGGATTCTTCTCTTGTTTTGGTAGAGCAAAATCTCCTTTCATGAGAAATGGCACAGAGGAGGTAAATTTCTTGAGGTCTTGCTAGTCTCACGATGTCTTTATTCCCCTGATACTCTGTTGTTAGTTTGACTGGGCGTAGAATTCTTGGTTGGAAATAATCTTCCTTCAGTGTTTGAGAGACATTGCTCCACTTTATTTTGGCTTCCTGTGTAAATGCTAAGAAGTCTGAACCCATTCTGATTCCTGATCCTTTGTGTGTGGTCTATTTTTTTCTCCTAACCCTAAATCTTCTGTGCTCTTCTCTTTGTCTTCAGCGTTCTTAAATTTCACAATGATGTGCCCATCAGTCATTTTTTTGTCCATTATGCTGGGAACTTAAATTATTGCACTTTTGATTTGGAAATTCATATGCTTCAACTCTAGGAAAATGTCTTAGAAAATATTTATTTCCTCACCTCTGTTTTCTCTCTATTATAGATATACTGGACGATCTGGATTGGTCCTTTGCCTTTTTGTCTACATTATGATGATTTCCTTGATTTTATTTTCTAATCCTTCTATTGAGTGTTAATTCCTGCTCCCATAGATTTACTGTACAAGACCTTTTTGTGGTCATTGTTGTTCTTGACAGGTTCATTTCTTATAGTGCCCTGCTTCTGTTTTATGGTGGTGACATGTAGTAATGTTAGAATTTTTTTTTTAATTTTCTTTTCACAGCCTAGTTTTTCTTCTACTCCAAGTTATTTTTTGTTTTGTTTTATTTTTTTCCTGTTTGTTTACATCTCTTTCATGTGAGCGTATCTTCTTATGCCTGGTAATCATCTGTTTTCTGTTCCTTTTTAAGAGTGGAACACTAAAATGCTGAGTAGATACTCTGCATACATGGCTAGAACTTGACGATGACCTTCCCTGTAGGGTCAACTGGTTGGGAAAAGTCAGATCTCTGTCACCTTAAGATTATGAAAATACACAGATAAACTTTTCATTCACAGATCCTCTTTGAATGATCAGGTTTCCCAGAGAAGACTCTTCAATCTCCTGTCTAGAGAATGAGAGACTGTCTGTCAGTGCAGAAAGATGCCTGGGGCCTCAGCATTAAATAGGTGCTTATTGATTTCTTCCCCCCAATTGCTATTATGAAATTTTCAAACATACAGAAAAGGTGAAAGAATAGTACAATATCTACCTCTATATATTTCATCTAGATTCAACAATGATTAATAGTTTGCTGTATTTGTTCCTACATAACCACAAGTGATATTATCATATCTAAGAAAAAATAATGATTTTATCACTTAATGCCTAGTTCTTATTCAAATTTCCTACAAAAAATGCTCTTTTTTTCAGAGATGACACCCCTGCCTTAAACTATGGTTGGTATTTCCAAGTCCAAGCCTTACCTTTACCCTCCCCTAAAAATAAATCTATAGTTTTTGTTGGGAGGTGGGGAAGGACAGCCATCTACCCATGTAAAGTTGGAGAAGGTGTCTATTTCTTAATTTGCAATCCCCTCCCACCACCAAACATATGGACCTTTGCTCTCACTGCCAGCTGGACTTGGTGCTGCTATTTCCTGAATAAGCTTTTTGGAGATTCTGTGTCACACATTGGATCAATTTTTGCCATTTTCCATTGTTAAATTAGTGTTCAATTTTCCATGTCCATTGTGTCGAGGATGACAATATTATTTATTGTTCAAACCAGAACACATTTGAAAGTGCTGAGGCTCAGAAAATGATACCCCATAGTATGGCGCCTTGGCATGCTGAGTACTCTGAACTAAAGGAGACTGGAAGGACTCAGAAGCAAAGTTTCTCTCTGACCTTCTCCTGCCCTTCTGTTTCTTTCCCGTTTCTTTCCTGAGACAGGTCATAGAAACTAGAATTCTTCTTCCCCAGAGATAGCCATAAAACCTGGAAATATTATTCTAACCTTCCCCTGCCTTTCGGTGTAGGAGATGGCCATAAAAAAGTTCTCTGACCTACCTTGTCTGATAGTAGATCATAAGATCCTCATTCCAGAATAGGTCATACCCTATACCCGGGAGGAAGGAATGCTACACAGACAGGCCTTGCTGGGTTTCCCCACCTTGAGTCTATTATCAGTTCACATCCTTTTTGCCCAATTACATTTCTACACCATTATCCATTCTTCATCGAATTTAAGCATAAAACTGGAGAGTTTTCCCTGCGTCTTTGAGTCTTCATTTCTGAAGTAAAACTTTGATTAGATGAATTTTTTTATGTTTTTCTTTTGTTGTCTTTTGTATAGGAGTGTCAACCATGATGGATGAGGAAAGGTATCACCTTTTCTATCCCTACAAAAGTTGGCACTAATATTAATTATGCCAGGTTTATTAATAGGAGCAAACCAGGCTTATTAATAGGAGTCAGACCAGCATATGGTCACTTTAGGGAGTCATTTCCTACTTATCTGCTTTCCAGCTTCAAGGTTTTCTTCTTATAGCCCTCTCATCCGATCTCCCATCTGTGCAGCCTATGTATTGAAAAACAAACTCTTTCCTGTTGTTTTATGGGATTTAGTGAGCAAATGTAATTGCATGGGTTAAAAACATACATTATCCTTAACCTAATTTATCTTGAACTCACCTTGATCACTTTATACATGTATCACTATTTTATTTTTAAATTTTATTTTAATTTTTTAAGAGACAGGGTCTCATTATTTTGCCTAGGTTGGAGTCCAGTGACCATTCACAGAAGCGATTCCACTACTGGTCAGTACAGGAGTTTTTATCTGCTCCATTTCCAACCTGGGCCATTTCACTCCTCCTTAGGCAACCTGGTGGTCCCCTGCTCCCAGGAGGTCACCATATTGGTGCCAAACATAGTGTGGACACCCCATGGGCATAACATACTACAGCCCAGAACTCTTGGGCACAAGTGATCCTCTTGCCTCAGCTTCCCCAGTAGCTGGGACTATAGGAGCACACCATCGCCCTGGTCACATTTTGTTATTTTAATATTCTTGAATGCCATGCTTCATAGAAGATAACATCTCTAAATGCTTACTCTTTGAAGTCTTTGCATGATCTATAGTGAAGTATTTTATGGAAGTGTTCAATAAATATCTATTTTATCTAACTAGAGCTCACTATCACTGTTTATTTCAAACCAGGTAAATGTCAGGCAGACAAAAATTAGAAGGCATATCATAAGGGTTGTTAAGATAGTTTTGAACTAGATTCTAGGGTTTACTGTTCCCTATACCTGAAATACCTTCTCCTTGTATCTCTATGAAAATCATACTCACTTTTAAAGGCCCACCTGAAATCTGTCTACTAAGTTTTCCCTGATAATTTTCTCACAAAAAAGTAATTTCTTTTTCCTCTAAAATCTTGTGACACCCACTATTCATATTTGTGGCATTTATTCCATATTTCTTATGTATCTCATTTCTTCTAGTGTGGTGGCTTTCACATTTTGACTAGAACCCATTTTAAGACAAATATTTTACATTGCAACCCAGTATGCATATATGCATATAACAGTACACACACATATAACTCGTATGTCACTGAAGTAAGAGTGCCCCCAAAAATATTTCCCCTTACTGGTACATACTCAGATATTTTATAAATTATCTTTTTAAGTACTCATAGACTCCCTCAAAATTGACTTCTTGACTGTAATGATTTGTGACCCTACAGATTAAAAAACATTGCTCTAGTGTGGGGATTCTTAACCTGGGATCCATGTATAAAAGTCACAGGTCCATGAACTTGGATGGAAAAATAATTATATCTCTATTATCACTAACCTCTTATTGAAATTTAGAATTTAATTTTATTATAGGTGTAGGTAACAAACCGTGGTAGTACTAGTAGTATCTATAACTTTGTCACAAAAAGTAAACATTTTCATATCACATTATGCATATTGTAGGTATCTTAGATATCTTCTATACTCATCACTATGTTGCAATTATTGAAGTTATGAGACCTGCTGATGGACCTTTTTATGCATTAATAAAAAGCACATTATATCATATTTGCTCTGTAATACTTTGATAACTATATTTCAGTATAATTGGTTTCTTCTGTAATCTATGTATTTTATACCTTTATAAGCATTCTTAGAAGGAGTCCATGGGCTTTACCAGACTACCAAAGGGGTGAAGTATGGAAGAAGGTTAAGACTTCCTGCTAGGACACAATAAGTTCCCTGGAAGCAAATATCTGTTTCAGCACCTGTCGTATAAGAAAGGCTCAAAAAATATTTGAACACTTTATTTCTGCAGGTTACTCAGAGGTAACTAGAACCCAGAAAAATCTAGTCAAACATAAATAAAATGTGATGCTAAAAAGCTAATTTGGCAAGTTGTAGAAGAGATAGTTAGCCAGGGGGCTGTAGACTAGTCAATTGCACAAAACTTTCCCATCCTAAGTGCTTGCTATTCCTAGGAACTTAAATTATAGGGCAGATTGTAATTCAGTATGGTTAGACAAATCAAATAGTTCAGTAAAAATTTATTTTTGGGCCCTTGTAATAAAAAAATCCATTGTGTTATAACACATGCCCTCTTTGCATAAGGAAATTATATGCTGCTTGGGGAGACAAATATTTAATAAAAAACAGTGTCATGAGGGCACAGGTGTTTTAGGACATAGCAAGTGGTGTGGTCTGGTGAGAAGGCTGAGTTATGAAAGGAAACAGTGGAAGATAATGTAGTGGCTGCTTTTCGCTGCGCTGAGTAGCAAAGGAATAATTACTCAAAACACTTAGTGTTTAGAGAGAAGGGGAGAGGCCAAAGTCTGAAGGAGAAAATGGCCACCTCAGGTAAGTTCCTTCTGTATTTATTTCCAAGGACATGCGCAAAAGGTTAGGGTCATTTACTAATTTCTTTAACATCCATACAGGTCGGCTGTTTTCAGCTGACCTTTGCACACAGCAAACAAGAAGCTTTGGGCAGGTGTTTTCACCTGACCCTTCATTCACTCTGCTCAAGTTTTTTCCATTCATCCATCCTTTCTTCCAGGCCCAGCCCCCACAAGATAAGGCTTGAACCATCAAGTAGGTTGAATTATGGAAGGCTTTGAATGTCAGGCCAAGGAGGCAGGACTTTATTCAACAAATATTTAAGACCTATAGAAGATTTTTGCATCAAAGAAAGGACATGGTGAAGTTTTAGGAAGCTTCATCTGAGAGTATTACACTGAAGGTACTGAAGGACACAGCAGTAAGAACCACCAATATGTTGTCTTCAGTTGCTACTTTTCTCTCCCTATTTGGAACCTTGTACTCACAAATCCTTGCTACATACTTCCACCATAACCTCAAACTCAATTCTGTCCCAAAGCCAAACTATGCTTCTTCCCTGCAAACCTGTGACTCCTGACTTTCTTATTCAGGTAATGACACACACCTTCCTGGAAACTGGACTATCTTTGATTTCTTCCTCTTCATCACTCATATGTAATTCCCTTCCTCAGGCTGATTCCATTATAAGCCTAATAAACTCATGTATTTTCAATATACACATATGTTAACCTAGTGATAGAACATTAATTAGGATCATGAAATGGAATTTTTTAAAAAGGGAAATGTTATTTTTTGTTATTAATACTTACAGTATAAACAGAACTGTATAAGCTAACATTGCGCTTTGTGATTCTTCCATCTCTTAAGAGACTGAGTTTTCAGGCTGTGTTAATGAAGCAGTTTATTGTCTTATCTCTTTCTGAGATCTACCCTTACCTCCTGAAGTGGCCAAATTATCAGTGCTCTGTTAAGGTAGATTTGGCAAAGTAGTTAAGGCTCTCTTCAGGCAGGAAACAACTAAATTAAAACAGGTATATGCTATTATATACACATACTTACGTATACATAAAGAAGAAGAAGAGGAAAATGAAGTGGGGATAAACTGTAAGAAAGTTCTGTTTATATTATATTTATGTGCAGTTAAAATTCTAAATGCTGATTGCCACATTCACCCTTTTTTCCTTCTGATTTAGTCCCTTTTATTGTATGTTAGTCTTTTCTCAAAAAAGACTTTTACTGATTTCCACGTAACTTCTGTTTTCAACTGGCTTTTGCTCTGGAAACATCTAATGTTATTGGGTGACAGCTGTTCCTAAGATACTTTTGAAATGTATAGTATCTCAGCATTTTGTAATTTTGAAAGGAGCAGATAATTTTTCAACTAAATCAAAATATGTTAAAGCTTGCTTATAAAATACTACCAACTTAAATTAGACGAACAGTTCTTCTCTTGAATGTCTTAAGTATGATTTGTATATGAGATAAAGGACAAAGGAGATAGCCAGAAGGAGTTGATTCCTTTTCTAAGATCTGCTGGTTTTTTTCATCATCAGCAAACAGAGAGTATCTGATCTTTATCAGGGCAGGGACTTGAGATGCCCAGTTTCTGTGTAGTTAACCTTTTAGTAATGGGAGAATATCCTGAATAACATAGTTCCTATGAGTAAGAGGAAAAAGCTGCCCAACATGGTTTGGAATGTCAATCCCTATCCATCTATTGCTCCTACCTTCTTTTTAACTTTGCATACTAATCATTATCTGATACTGCTCTTAGGTGAGATAAATGCCTCCTGCGATGAAAGGATTTTATTGTCATATACTAAGTGTAGCATAGACACTACACTGTTACCTAATTTTTGCCAGAAAAAAGTTTAGGGTGAACTCTAAAATCAAAATTATCAACCTTTGTAGAATTTCTCTAACATCCAGTTGACTTATATCCAAGAATTATAGTGGGTCAAATCATTCAGTTCCTTGGGAATATAATTAACAACCAATTCAACTTGGAAGGTCAATAAGGAAATTCCATGGCTCAAAAGTAGTTGAGCATTTTACTTTGTCTTCTTTACTTACGGCCATATGAACAATAAGGAACACCTGCATGAAATATTTTTTTACACTAAACATCGCACTATGTTCCAAGGCACAGACAATTGCAGTTTCCAATTTCTCAGCAGCATAAAAATGTGGAACGGGCACGCTGACCGTTACTAAGTATTGAAGTGGACATTTTTTTGCCTGAGACTACAGCAATAGGTGGGTGTGTGCAACCGCTTTCGAGGAACTCCAAGATTTGGAGCGTCTGTGGGCACCTCGCTCCCCCAGCGGGAACAGCAGTTTTCTGGCCCCACCACAGCGAACCCAAAGCTCAAAACCAACAGAATGGAGACAAACTCAGCCGACGTCAACTGAAGAATGTGGCGGGCAGCAAAATTCTTGCTGAGGTGAAGAAAAAGAAAAAGGCTTTCCGCTCTAACCAATCAGGTGAGAGGAAGTCTTGGCGCGCCCCTTTCCGTCTACCAATCAACATCCAGCTCAGTGGGCCAGCCCATTGACCCCGGGAAGAGGCCTTTTAAATTTTATTAGTATAGCTTTCTCCCTCCTTCCTCTGTCATTCCACGAACTGTTCTCAAAAGAGGAAAACAATTCCAAAGCTGCTCAGCCTCTCGGTGAGAAGCGAAACTACAGGATTCTCCGTTAAAACCGTGGATTCTAGGAAGAACAAGGGAAGGGAAATGAGGGTTCTGGAAGGCAACTACAGCTCCCGTGGGGCCTTGCGCGGACTCGCCCGCGGGCGACCAGGGGCCGGCCATTGTAGGGAGGAAGGTCGAGGGTCACCGGGCTCCTCCCGACTTCCTGAACGTGAGCCAGCAGGCGGCGGGACCGGAGTGGGCGGAGCGCGGCGGCGTCGGCCCCGCGCTTTGTGTCCCCCTCGCGTCCGCTCCCCGACGGAGACGTGCGGGGGCGTGTCCCGCGCGGAGGCTGGTGGGGGAGCGAGCGCGGCGGGACGTGTGTGACGCGTCTCTTTCCAGCTCAGCGGTGTGTGAGGTGTCGCGGCCCCGCCGGCGATTGGCTGTTGAGGGGCGAGTACGCGGCGGCCGTTGGTCGCCGGCAGCACGGAGCGAGGGCCGGGGCGGGCGGGAGGGAGATGGGGCGGCGGTGGCGGCGGCGGCGGTTCCAGGAGGCGGGCGCGGACGGACCGGCGGCCGCGGCAGCAGCAGCGACAGTCCCCGGAGTGCTGTGAAGCGCCCCTGCCCGCGCCGCTGTGGGCCCCGCGTAGAGGGCGGCCGGAACGCGAGCCGCGGAGGAGCCGCTCCCCTAGCGCCGCAGCCTTTGGGGCTCTCGCTCCCATCCTCTCGCTCCTGCTCCGGCTCCTCCATCTTGGCCTCGGCAGTGGCGGCTGCCGGGAGGATGTGCCGTCTTCTGGCAGGGGGAAGAAGGAGGAGAAGATGAAGAAGTACCGGCGGGCCTTGGCCCTGGTCTCCTGCCTCTCTCTGTGCTCCCTGGTCTGGTGAGTAGCCGCGACGACACGGGAGTTCCCGTGAGGGGAGGAGTGGGGTGGGAGCAGCCCAGGTCACACCCCCAAGTCATCTTGGGTTTTGGGGTCCGGGTTTCCAGGGCCCCCATGTGAGGGACAAACCGATGTTTTATTCCGTGTCTGTCCCTCTGACTGGCCTGGTAGCACTCTGTGCGGAGATTTTCACGGTGTGTTTTAGAATTTACAGAGACTAAGTGGGAGAGAAAGGTGCCTGGATGGAGGAGACCACCAGGTGCCTTTGTACTCGGTTACTCTACCCGTGGGAGACGGTGCAGTGTTTGGGGTGGTGTTCATGTAGACGGTAGGTAAGTTGCTCTGATTTACCGCCAGTCATTAGCTTTCTTGGTGTGGTAAGGGCACATAAAGCACGTCAGATGTTGTAAGTTCCGGACGTGTAATTTTGAAAACGTAAGTCGTCATGTGGGTAATAGTAATGTATAAGCAGTAGTTCTCCTCGACATTTCTCGCACGAGTTTTGGCCCCAAGCACACATGGGGCTGCAGTTCTTGGAAACTTTTGAGGGTGTTAGGAAGCACTTTTTCAGTTGGTTTGGTGGAGAGGGTGTCTTACATGTAGTGTATACAGTAGTTTTTGGTAATGTCCCTTAGTGTTAGGAGGGTATTAGAAGACGAGAAGAGGGAAGAGTGCCTTGTCTCTAAAGCTTTTTGGGGTTTCTGTTAACCCCAGGCACTTTGGGGGTGTGTGTGTATGTGTATATATATATGTGTGTATATATATATGGGGTGTGTGTGTGTGTATATATATATTTTTGTTGTTGTTGTTTTTGAGGAGCAGAGAGAGCTTGTGAGTTGAAGGATTGCTCTCAGTGTACTTGGAAAAACCATTCTTTCCTCCCAGGGAATTTCTTCAGAGATGTGTGACATTTGATGACTAAAAAGATGCTTCTTCAGTCAAGGCGATTTGCTGTTTGTTGTATTAGTGTCCTGTTTAGCTTATTTATGCAAAGCACCAACACTATTTTCATTTTTTATGGATGCCTCATGGATTCGAAAGGCACTGAAGTTATAGAGTTGTTGCTTACAGAAAATAATACATCAACAAAGGGGAAAAGAAAGCACTTGCCTGGCTGAGGAATTTTGATTGAAAGGATGATAGAAGTTTTAGAGAACAAAAAAATTGGCCTTTTGTCTGTCATTCTGAACTCTTTTAATAAAACCAATGACATTCTCCCCATTCCACTTTTTAATATGTTGAGTACCAAGAAGTTTCTGTAGGAGATGAGTCCACTTGCTGCTTTTTAAATTTACATTTGTAGGTGAGATAATGTAAGCTTGTATTTTTTTCCACCTCTTTCTGGGGCTGCCTAGTTGTAGATTATGTATTTTATTATCTCTCCTCTTTCTCCTTGGTTTTGCCCATCTTTAGACCATGCTATTCTTTATCAGCCCTTGTTGAATTGATTGGTTGGTAAGGCAAAGGTTATACTTTCATTCAGTTTACAATGTACCAGTATCTCTGATTTTTTTAAATTGGATGATGAAACAAAATCAAGCAAGAGAGTGTGGCTCTTAAAATCATTTGTAAATTTAAATTAACCATGCTTCTATTACTTTTGGGAATTTCTGGCTATCTTTTGCTTAAGCTAACCTCAAATTGTTTTCTCAATTTTATTCATTGGAAATAGTGAGAAGATCATGACCCATTAGGGAAAAATATCAGTCAGCTTAGTACTGAAAATAGTAGTCATAGAGTTCTGTAATGTTTGTGGACCCCCAGAGTGAAAAACAGGTGTTGAAGGTTTAAGAAAAGAGTGTGAAAAGTTTAAGAGTTAATTTAAGAAACAATTGGTTTATTATATTTTGAGATTTGTTTGCTTTGCCAAATTTAGATACTTTTTTAAAAATAATTATTCTTTAACAAAACAATTAAAAGCCATTAAAATAGGATGTTTATCCTTGATGTTTTTGTGGAAGGGTGATGATGAATGAGATTGGACAAGAGGAGTGGTGCATGGTGATAATTGGCAAAGGGTATGTTTTGTCTTTTGAGACTCTTCTTGGGAAGGTGAAATCATGTCACTGACTTACTGGAGGTCTAACTTTTGCTACAATCTGGTCTGGTTTGTCATTTCCCAACATTTCCATTGCCCTTAACAGAAGTGGGTACTAAAAGCCATTGTAGGGTTAGACAAAAAGTTTGCAAAAGAGTCGATGAGCTCCAAAGTAGCCATTTTTGTCTTCTTTGTCATTCAGAAATTGTCCCCAAATTTTGTGATACATTTCTGTTTTATGGATTGAGTGCTATATGTTTATACTACAATATTTTAATTTCTAAAGTTTCCCCCCATCCAACCAATATTACTGTATTTTGTTATCACCTTATTTGTACTGTTATAGTTACATAGATCATGATTATGTCTCCCATCTGCTTTTGTCTTTCCACCCTAGTGTACTTACCTTAGATTACCTTCATAGAAAACCATCCTATCCATTTCATTATTTATTTTGGTTACTATTTTTTCTTATTGCATACTTAATGATTCTTGACCAAGTAGTATAGAATATTCTAGGTATAAATATAGCTGCAGCACAGAACAATGATAGCTAATATTTATTGTCATCTAACTCTGTGTCAGACACGTGGCAAGTACTTGATATATAACATCTTTACTCTTGACAGGAACCCTATAAAATAGGTTTTAACTTCATTTTGCATTTTACATATGAGGAAGTAGAGAGGTTAAGTAACGTGGCTTAGGTTTAGTAGCTGTTAAGTTTTGGAGCTTAGATTTGAACCTAGGCAACCTCACTTGTAACACAGGCTCTTGACTACCATCATTCTTTGACTGTAGGTCAGATGGCCTGTATTCTATATATATGGTTCTTACATCCTCAGTATAGGAAAACTGATGCATTTATACCTCACAAGTTTGTTAGAATAAAATGAAATAATACTTATGATAGATCTTTGTAAAATAGTGAGAGTATATTATCTATATATTTCATCATGAAATCATTCAACCAACTTTTTCCCCATGCCTAGTGTGTACCAGATGTCCTTATGAGCACTGAAAATCTAAAGATAGGGCGACCAGCTCATCTTGGTTTTAACACTGAAAGTTCCATAAATCCCAGGAATCCCCTGTATTAGCCTATTACTGCTGTAACAAATTACCACAAATTTAGTGGTTTAAAACAACACACATTTATTATCTTACAGTTATGGAGGTAAAGCCCAGAATAAGTCTCACTGGGCTAAAAAAATTAAGGTGTTAACAGGGCTGGTTCCTTCTGGAGGCTCTGAGGAGAGAATCCATTTTTGAATGCTTCCTGCATTCTGTGGCCCCTTCCTCACATCACTACTCCAACCTCTTGCTTTAGTCCACATGTTGGCTACTAACTGGTCCCTGCCTTTTCCCCTTATAAGGACTTATGTGATTACATTGGGTCCACCCAGACAATCCAGCATAATCCCCCTCTCTCATAATCCTTAATTTAATCACATCTGCAAAGTTTCTTTTACCATGTAAGGTAGCATTCAGGGATTAGGATGTAGACATCTTTGGGGGGCATTATTCAGTCTAGTGTAAGTCCTGAGTGAATTGGGACAGTTGATCATCACCCTAAAGAGGAAAAAGACGTAATCAGTGGATATTCTGAGTGTGTATCCTAATTAGTAAAACATTGTGTGTACCTTTAATATGTGCTTAATTGTAAATTGTATACGTATGCCAATACGATATTAGTACACATTATAAATTAACACAAGTTAGATGTTTAGGAAAGATGAGATAAAAAATACTTTCTGTTAACAGTACCTTTTCGCTATCATTAAAACAGTAAGAATTTTTAGTGAGAGCTATGTGATTGGTCTACTAGACTTTAATTTTTATTAATACATCATAGCATAGATGAGGAATAGCTTTAACTAGTTAGGAATCTTAGCTCTGTTAACCTTTTGTCAGTTTGTACTTGCATTATTATCTTTGCAGAATTTTTTTTTAAAGCTTCTTCTTCACGTTGTGAGGGTCAGTTTAGTTAAAACTAAATGATCCCTACATCTACTTACCTGGGCACAATAAACGACTATGAATCATGGTGTGCTGGAAGTAGACCTTTTGTTTGTGAAACTTCCACTCCTTCTGTAGGTTTCTGGCTATAGTCCTTGCTGTTCTTGATCCATGGCTAGTTGCCCCTTCAGACCAAGTATGAATCTTTATATTAATCTTAGTAAAACTTAATTTATTTTTTTATAGACTAAACAGATCTATTCTTCCTACACCCCAAAGGATCATCTTGGATAAGCTCATATTTAGACTAATGGGAAGAGCTTGATATTTAAACAATTCCCATACATTTGACAAGTATAATTGGTACTTATGAAGGTTTTTAGCAGGGGTCCTCAAACTTTTTTAACAGGGGGCCAGTTCACTGTCCCAGACCGTTGGAGGGCCGGACTATAGTTTAAAAAAAAAAAAAACTATGAACAGATTCCTATGCACACTGCACATACCTTATTTTGAAGTAAAAAAACAAAATGGGCAAAAACACCTAGCGGGCCGGATAAATGTCCTTGGCGGGCCGCATGTGGCCCACGGGCCATAGTTTTGAGGACCCCTGGTTTTTAGGAACACCAAAGGAAACATTTGTATTCTAGTTATGGTTCTATTAATAACTGTATGTCCTTGGACAAGTTATTTCTGTGAGTTTCATTCTCATCTATAAAATGGTTTGCAGGATGGATAGTTGAAGATGGGATTCTTTTAGGCAGAGGGTATATTCTTGTCATTGGGTTATCTAGAGTGTATGTGGGAAGAGATGGTAAGGGAAGCTAGACCTAGGTTTCAAAGGGTTTTGATTATTGTGCAGTTGAATTCTGATTTTAACCTGACACAGGATGAGCAAGTGGAGTAGTTTAAACAGAACAGGAGCATGAGGTCACGTTGGTCTTTTAATTCGATTGCTATGGAGGGTCAAGTTGATTGGAGGGGATGTACTTTGGAAGCAGGGGGCCCTAAGTGGTGGTCACACAAGGAGAAAGTTGATAGATATCTAAATCAAGGTATATTGGTAATTATACTGTGTCAGCCCAGCTTTCATTAATTGAAGAGGTTTATTTTTTGATTTGTGATTATATCTCTGTACCCTTTCATTTGCATTTGCTCTGATATTTTTGCTGGTTTCTTGCTCATTTGTTAATATGCATAAGTGAGCAGAAAAATAAAAAGCTAGAAAAATATAAACTATTTTTGTCTTTTGTGAGATGATAAATAGAAACATTGAAAATCTCTGTTCTTTATCTTTTATCTAGAGAAATATGTTTCACTTGTTTTCTGTGTCTCTTAACTTTTTAAAGATTCTGAATCTATTTCTGAAAGAATATTTAAAAGAAATAAAATAGTAAAATAACATTTGTACCCAAATTATTTGATGACTTTTTAAAAAATGGTCTTTTTAAAAAAGTGAACTTAATATGAAAAACTGGGGGGAAAAGTTTATCTTTGATCTGGGATATACATCCCAAAGAAAGCATCTGGTACTTAAAAGAGGTGTTGGGACATTATACACATTATCAGATCCCTTTAGACAGGTTAGATGAAGCCAGATTGCCTTAATAGGAAAAGGTCTGTGAAAGAAAGTGTGACATGTTTCTGTAAAACTTGAGAACTTGTGTCCAATAAAAGATGACAAATAATTTCTTTATAATATAATTTGAATTATTTTTAAAAGAGCTAGATGTGTTACATGTTACTCCTTTAGGTTATTAAACATTTGAGGATATATTGGAATGGACGCAGGTAGTAGGGTTGGCAGGCAATGGAAAAAATAAAAGGTATCAGCATTTAACTTACCTTTAAGCATTGTTTATTGCATTTTTCAGTTGATGAACTCGTAAATTATTCTTTCATGTTTCTCAACAATCTGAATGGAGAAATATGTATAGCTAATATTCCTGTGTGTATAATGAAAAGGAAGAGAGAAACTTGTAAAAATTTATGTGCTTTAATCTCTAAAGCTGTCTTCAGGTAGAAACACTTATATGTATGTAATACTTTTGTATAGTAGTTTATACATAACCAGAAAGAAAGAAAATACTCTCTGCTTGAAACTTAATCATGTACTTGTTTCAGATTGTACTTTAGTGCCAGTTGTATGTTACCTATTTTTCAAGACCATATTTTAAAGTAATTTTTAAAGTAAAATTGCACATGTCACAAGAAATGGTAAATTGCTTTTGAGTATTTGCAGTATAAGAATGTTAATCCCTTGGGATGAACTTGTTTCATAAATACAGATTTTTTTTAAAGGAAAGTTTGGTTTTATTTTAGAACTTTATAACGAATTGCTAGTTAAAATTATTTTATATTTTACATAAAAGTGACGCCTAACTTTATTTAGAAAATGTATTGTAGCGTTAACATGATTCATAGATACTAAACTGGTTTTGTATTGTTATGTAGTATTTGTAAGCTACTGGGAGAAAATATTTAAAGCACTAAGAACAATGCCTCAGTCATAGGTAAGCGTTATTGTATAAGTTATTCATTCACTTTGGGTGTTTTGGTAATTTGTTGAATAGAAGTAAGATGGCCTAAGTGTCAGAGTTAGAAATAGAAACCCATCAATTCATTTAAAATATTATTTGGTTACCCCACAGTGTATTTGGTGTGGCGAGGAATGCAGAAGCATGAAGCTGGTTGTCACAATACAGATTCTAATGTAGTGGACAGGACGTAACACTAAGTCAGATCTCTATTGTAGCACTTTCTTTGCATTAGTAATAGTGAACATTTATTGAGTACTTATTTCTCTTCTAAGTGCTTTATATACATTAACTAATTTTATCCTCATTACAGCTCTTTTGAGATAGACACTCTTATTTTAAAGATGAAGAAAGGGGAGCACAAAGAAGTTAACCAACTTGCCCAAGTTCTCACAGCTAGTAAGCAATAGAGCCAGAACCTAAGTAGGCCAAGTTCTGAGCCTGTGTTCTCTTAATCACTGTGCTATCCTGTCAGTAGGCTGGGAGATGGTCTTGGACAAGTTTTTTTTTTTTTCGTTTTGTTTGAGTTTTGTTTTTTTAAATTTCAGAATATTACAGGGGTACAAATGCTTTGGTCACATAAATTGCCATTGCACTGCCTGAGTCAAAGCTACAAGTGTGTCCAACCCCCAGATAGTGTGCACTGCACCCATTAGGTGTGAATTTACCCATCCCCTCCTCCCCCTCCCACCTGCCTGATCCCTGATGAATGTTACTTCATATGTGCACATAAGTGTTGAACGATTAAGTACCAATTTAATGATGAGTCCATGTGGTGTTTGTTTTTCCATTCTTGTGATACTTCACTTAGAAGAATGAGCTCCAGCTCCATCCAGGATAATACAAGAGGTATTAGTTTACCACTTTTTTTTTATGACTGAGTAGTACTCTATGATATACATACACCACATTTTATTAATCCACTCATGTATTGATGGGCACTTGGGTTTTTTCCACATCTTCGCAGTTGAGAATTGTGCTGCTATAAACTTTTGAGTGCATATGTCTTTTTTATAAAATGTCTTTTTTTCCTTTGGGTAGATGCCCAGTAGTGGGATTGCTGGATCAAATGGTAGTTCTACTTTTAGTTTTTTGAGGTATCTCCATATTACTTTCCATAGAGGTTGGACTAGTTTGTAGTCTCACCAGCCGTGAGGAGTGTTCCTGTCTCTCTGCATCCACACCTACATTTGTTGTTTTGGGACTTTTTGATAAAAGCCATTCTCACTGGAGTTAAGTGATATCTCATTGTGGTTTTGATTTGCATTTCCCTGATGATTAGAGATGTTGAGCATTTTTTCATATGTTTTTGGCCATTAGTCTATCTTTTTTTGAAAAGTTTCTGTTGATGTCTTTTGCCCATTTTTTAATTGTTTGGTTTTCTCTTGCTGATTTGCTTGAGTTCTTTATAGATTCTGGTTAACAGCCCTGTACTGGATGTATAGCATGCCAGTGTTTTCTTCTATTCTATAGGTTGTCTGTTCACTTTAATGATTGTTCCCTTGGCTGTGCAGAAGCTTTTTAATTTGATCAGGTTTCATTTATTTATTTATTTTTATTATTTTATAATTTATTAATTTATTTATATATTTATATAATTTATTTATATTTTATTATTATTTTTATTTTTATTATTTCATTTATTTATTTTTGTTTTTGCCGTGATTGCCTTTGGGGGCTTCTTCATAAATTCTTTGCCTAGGCCAATGTCTGTAAGAATTTTTCCAACATTTTCTTCTAGAATTCTTATGGTTTCATGCCTTAGGTTAAGTCTGTTATCCATGGTGGGCTGATTTTTGTGAGAGGTGAGAGCTATGGATCCTGTTTCAGTCTTCTACATGTGGCTGTCCAGTTTTCTCAGCATTATTTATTGAATAGGGATTCTTTCCCCCAGTTTCTTTACGTTTTCTCTGTGTGCCAGTTTTTTCATCTGAAAATGGTGGTGCCTGGATTGACTTAGGAAGGAATGAACATTAGAATTATTCATGAACATTTAAAAAGACATGCACATGCCCAGGACTCTTACCTTGGAGATTCCAACTTTGTGATACTCTTTTGTGCATTCATGTCAATATTATTGGATTAGATTAACTCTGAGATAGTGAACAATACAAAAGCTAAATTGTATAGTAGGTGCTTAAAGAAGGGAAAAATTAGGGCTGGAGTTCTTAGGGAATGCTTGACTTGGGTTTAAGGTAAATGACGTGCAGTTCATAAACTTTGCTTCTGTGGAAATAGGTGCTTCATGAGCTGAAATAAGATGTACTGGTGTTGCTGATATGAATAATGGCTATTTCTGTGTGTGTGTGTGCATGTGCACATTGTCTGCTTGTCTGCCTGCAGTAGGCAGATGGCACTTAATTGTCAAGGAGAAAGAGAGTTATGAGTAAAATAAATAATGTGCTTGATTTGGGTGAGAGTGGTAATAAGCAAACAAACCTGAAAAAAAAAGTAAGAGATACATTTTGGAGATTATGATGGATTTTGGAAGCTGTGCCAAAGAGTTAGAGAATAAAGATCCAGCAAGAAAAGTTATGTTTCAAGAGTGTTATTTTGACATCATTGTGCTAGATATATTTCAGAGGAGAGAGACTTAGAGGGATGAGTACAGTTGGCCGTATGTATTTGTGGGCTCTGCATCCACAGATTCAACCAACCTTGGATTGAAAATATGTTAAAAATCCCCAATAAAAATAATAATACAACAAGAAAAAATAATAATACAACAAGAAAAATTAATACAGATAAAAACAATGCAGTGTAACAACTTTTCCATAGCATTTACATTGTATTAGGTATTATAAGTAATCTAGAGATGATTTGAGATATATAGGAGGATGTGTGTTGGTTATCTGCAAATGCCTTTTTATATAAGGAATTTGAGCACCTGCAGATTTTGGTATCCACAAGGTGTCCTGGAACCAATCTCTTGTGGATACTAAGGGACCATAAGTGTGCTAGAAAGCAGTTGGAGTAATTGAAGTTTGTCCTAACAAGGACTTAACCTGACAGTAGAAATGGAGAAGAGGGTGCACTGAGTAAAGATTTTGAGGAAGTAAGTGATCTGGTTTGGTCATAGATTGGCAAGCTGGCAATATAGTGCAGTAGATACAGCATTGGGTTAGGATTCACAAGAACTGGGTTTTGGTTTGCCTCTAACCAGCTCTTGTTCAACATCCCCTTTCTGTCATCCATCTTGGAGTCAAGAGATACTTAGGCTTCTGTGTGCTGTATCCTGTACAGGATTCTGGTGGACAAAACAGAAAAAGTAGGTGCTTTCTTGGAGTATGGTGTAATTAAGAGAATAAATCCTAGGGCCTAAAATTATGAATTTGTGAAAAATGTTCAAAGAGAAAAGAAACATTAAGTGGTTTTGATATTTTGTTTTTCTGGCTTGGGCAACTAGAAGAATTGGTGGTGTTGAAAAGAAATGGAATACTTGACAAAGGGTTTGGAAGGGGAAGGAGCTGCTAGTTAGAGGTAAGTGGAATATCCAAGTGGAGATACTGCATAGGCACCTAAAATGCAGACATTTAGGTTGGAGTTGTACACACAGAGGGAATCATTTTTGAAACAGAACATTTGACTTTTGAGACAGAACATGGAGCTGCTGAAGAAAATTAGAATAAAGAAAGGTGCCAAGCAGAGTAAAGCTCTGAAAAGAAGGAGGAAACTGTTTGGAAAGAAAAGATGTAAGGAGGTCATTTGAAAGGTCAGCAATAAAAAAATGTCTTAGATAAGGCTGAAAGACTTGAAAACTGAGAAAAAGAACTTCTTTTCAAAAGCAGTGATTGATAAGGCTTTGGGAATAGAAATAGAAGACATTTGGAGAGCTGGTAGGCATGAGTTCTCATATATTTGTTTGGCAGCCAGGAGAGAGAGAAGAGTACTTAAATTGAAGAAGACAGTTAAGGGCTAGAGTAACCTCATACTTGTATCCTTTAACCCATTCTACACAGTGCCACTAGATTTGTCTTATTATTAATAAGATACAACTTTGATTATGGCAGTCCCTTGATAAAACATCTTTCAGAGGCTCTCTTTTGCCTGAGGATAAAAATTTAAATTCTGATGTTAAATGCCTGAAGGTTTGCCCCAAACCTGTTGTAGCTTAATTTTCCACTGTTCCTTATATAGACTTTCGGTTTTAGCATGGCTGACCTGTTGGCCTGGTAGTAGTTTATTTGGAGAATGTTTTTATAGTTTTGAATTGAAAATTAAGGTAATCAAAATATTGCGTCTTGTTTTATAGGCTAAATACACCTTAACCAATTTCTTAAAATAGACTATTATCAAGTAAGTTTAGTGTATGATTATTTCCAGCAGCCTTGAGGACAAATTGTAATGGCTAAAATTTGAACGATAGGTTTAGATAGCAAAACAGAACATACTACGTTTTATAGTAAGTGTTTCCCTATGTTGGATCAATGAAATTATAGGTCAATTTAGTGATATAGTCCTCTGATAGAATTTGATATGTGGAATATTTAAGCTAAGAGAGTCCAAGATGAATCCTACATAAGAGTGAAGATTAAAGGTCAGAACCACTGAAATTCAAAGGTTTGATTAGAAGCAGGCACTAGAATAGAGCTTTTTTTCAGCTTAGCTGTACAGTTCCATGTGATTTGACTATGGACTGCGGAAACAGCCAAATAGAATAAAAACTGGAAGGAGAAAGGGGCCCAGTGAGCCCTTACCTACTAGCAGACAGACCAAGCAAAAGAGAAGCAACTTTAAAAGAGCCCCAGACTGCTACCTGGTTAAGAAGAATGTGTGTCTTTTAATAAAACATTGTAATTAAAAGAAAATATGGTGCTTATTAAGCAAAGGCACTGGAACCCAGTGATCTTTTGGTCTTGTTTTATTCCTAGTGTGTTTGAACAACATGGCTTCCATGTTATTCACTCATTTCCCACAAGTCTCTCAATACTTCATAGAATTTCTGTAAATGTTTTCAAATTTCCAAGCAGTATTGTTCAAAAAACCTATTATTTTCACAGTTATTTTAACCATACTACCCTAATTGAATGCCTGACACTATATTTCTGTACAAGGGATTAGTTTGAAGTAATGTTTAAAAAGCAATTCTTCCAAGTTCAGTTCTTTTACCACAAAGTCTTCTCTGATTATCCCTTTCCTAAACTCTTTTTTTTTTTTTTTTTTAAGAGACAGGGTCTTGCTTTGTTGCCTGAACATGAAGGCAGTGGCATGATCATAGCTCTTTGCAACTTCACACTCATGGACTCAGGTGATCCTTCTGCTTCAGTCTCCGAAGTAGCTGGTTCCACAGGTGCACACCAGTATGCCTGGCTAATTTTTCTGTTTTTTGTTGAGGTGGGAGCTTGCTATGTTGCTCAGGCTGGTCTGGAACTCCTGACCTCAAGCCATCCTCTTGCCTCAGCCTCCCAAAGTGCTAGGATTACAGGTGTCGCCACCAAGCCCAGCCCCTAAGCGCTTAATGAAAACTTTTACAATCCACAATCAAAGTAGGCACTCAATAGATCACTGTTCTGGGAATAGGGCAGTAAGTTCTCTGCCCTGGAGGTGCTTAGTCTTATGTGAGAAACAGAAAAATAAACAGTTAATTTCAGTTCAGTGTTTGTGTGCTCAGGTAGAGATACTGAAAGGGCTGTGAGAATTTAGAGTTGCCCCCAAAGAAAAGAAGAATTATAAGGATTTAGTCAGGTTTTGGATGGTGGGGAGAATAGGGGCAGAACATTCTTGAAAGAGAGAATAGCATGAGCCAGAGATTTGGAACCATGAGACAGCATGGTCTGTGTTCAAGGAACAACTAACTATATGTAGTTTTATATCGCTGAAACATAAAGTGGGAGGCAGGGGGTAGCAGGAAATATGAAACTGAAGACAATAGCAGAATTTTAGAGATTTTTAAATATGTGGAGAGAAGTTTGAATTTTGTCACCTAGATAATGGAGCCCTTAAGAATTCTTAAGCAGGTGAATGGCACTGATAATTTAGTGTTAGGTTTTTGAAAGTGGTGTGAAGGATTTACTTGTAGAGATGGCAAGATAGGAATTACCAAGATCTGTTAGGAGATTGCTCTAGGTAAGAGATGAGGGCAGTCATAATAAGGATTGAGAAATGCTTTAAAGGAATTTGGAATAAAATAAACTGGAGATGGTAAAGGGAGGGTCAAGGCAAAGGAGTAGTCAGATGTTTTTCAGGGTTCTAAGTTGAGGACTGAGGCAGATAGTAGTACCACATGGTGGGATCTGAGGATATAGGAGGAAGAGATTTGGAAAAGGAAGATAATGTGTTCAATTTTGGATTTAGTTGTTTTTTTGAGATATTTTGAAATATAAGGGAACTTTTATATTCCAACTTTTAAATGTTATATACACCAACTTTTAAATGAGCTTTATTCATTTGCAATATTAATATAGGGTATCGTTGAAGGGTTTTAAGGAATGGACCAGCCATGAGAAGATATTAAGGGGTAAAGGTAAAAGTTTTGATAGCCATCTGCTAAAAATCATGAGAGTAGCTGAAGTCTCCCATATAGAATATAAAGAAAAAATTCAGAACAAAACCCTAAGAGCATCAAAATTTAAATATTGAGCAGAAGCAGACCATTGAATGGGACTCAGAAGAAAGAGAGAGATAAGAAGCAGAAATGTGTAATTTGACAAATCAAAGGAGAGAGTTTCAAGTGGAACCAATAGTCAAAGGTGCTGCATGTAGCAGGGAAATCAAAAAAGGTAAATTCTGCCACACCATACCAGTGTCAGTGCTATATTGAGGACAGAGACTAGATTTCAGTGGCTGAGGACTGAGTAGAAGGTAAAGTAGTTGAGATTACAAGTATATACTACTCTGAAATTTGATAAGGGAAAGTAGATAGAAAATGTAGTGGCTGATAACACTAACATTTGAGAGCATATTCTATGCCAGGCTAAGCACTGCACATAACATTTATTTCAGTTTCTTATAATAACTCCATTTTACAGTGTTGATATGGATGCATACAGATTTTATAATTTGTTCTAGATCATATAACTAGTAAGTGAGGGGGAGCTGGAATTAAAACTTTTGGGTCTTTTGACTCTGACATCCATGCCCCAACCACTATACTAAACAAACTTCATATTTATCACTTGTTGCCATTATCAAAATTATGATGTTAGTCGGTACTCTTCTTTTGTGATAGTTCATGTATTTTTGTCTTGCATTATAACTCGCCTTGACTGGTATCACCAATTCTCGAGTGACTGGATCAGTGTTATTTTCTCAGCTTTCTTTTCATTTATCTGTTGGCCAAAAAGTATTAGATATGAAATGTAGCAATACAGAAAGATCATAGGCTTTGGAGAGAGATAGATTTTAGTTTGCAGACCCAAGTTGAGTGACTTTGGGCAAGTTACTTCTAAGCTTCAGTTTCTTTATTTGTAAAAATTAGATTGATACTTTAATACAAAAGTCTTGACAAATTAAGAAAATGATTATTTTTTTCTTCTGGAAACATTAGATGTTTAGGATTGCATTGATTATACTCAGTTTATGCCACACTCTGCCTATGTTCCCCTTTTTGCTGTGTTTTGCATTGTTACTCCTTTCTTTTATCTTCATTCTTACTCCTCTCTACCCCCATCTTAAGCATTCACCGTAGAGTAAATTTGGTGAGTGTTTTTCCAGTTAACCTTCCATGTATTTATTTGGATGTATATTTTCTTCCAAAATAGTAGTATTTTGCTTGTATGTTTTAACATTTACATAAATGATATAATGCTATTAATCTCATTCTTTTTCCTACTATTTCCCACTTGCCACTTCTTTTTAACTGCTTTAGTTGCTAGAGTAATTATAAAAATGAATTCTAAGTAGTTTATGAGGTAGCAAATGTCTTCAGGAAGCCTTTTGTCATTCATTCATTCAACATGTATTTATTGAGTACTTTGTGTTTAGGCTGCTTCTAAAGAGAGACATTGTGCTAATGATTAACTTTAGGAGTATTCTGTTCCAGTTGCCTATCTTGATGTCCTGGTATCATAGTCTAATTAGAGTGGTTTTATAATCTTAATTATCTGGCAAGGTGAATCACATGCCTTTGCTTTATTTGTTAGCTTAGTTATTCTTGGACCACTTTTTTCCTTATGATATTTAAAACTGTAGGATCCTGCAGGTATTTTGATAGGAGTTATATTTGAAGTGATAAATTATTTTGGGAAGAATTGATATCTTTACATTTTTGTTACCATCATTCCATCCATGAACATATTGTATCTTTAGAGCTAAAAAAATTTTTCTCTGTAAATGGTAATGAATTATTTTTCTTAGATTAATTTCTAAGTTATTTTATATTTTTTGTTAGTGTTGCTAATAGCGTCTTATTTTCTATTTGGTTATTGTTTGGGAAGAAAATACTGATTTTTTTTCTATATTTTTAAATTGAGGTAATTTATATACAGTGAAGTATATAGATGTTCACTATATAGTTGGATCAGTTTTGACAATTGCATACACCTATGTAACCCAGACCCCATCAAGGTATAGAATAGGGAGAACCCTCTGGGATCCCGAGGACTGGAGGAGGTTCTACACGAGGCCAACAGGTTGCTCTGCCACACATCTGGTTCAGTCCCAAGCGGGCCAGCCTGATGTGACTGAGCCCAAGGGAACCTGAGCAAGGAGTGGGTCCATTGCAGAGCCAAAGGGGTGGGAGAAACATGACATCATAGACATGGTTTCATCTAAATATCATTGACCTGGAAACAGAAAACCTGTTGACAAGAGGAGCTGATGGCAGTTTTTTTTGCAAGGCTTAGTAAAAGTAACCTGTAGCTGTCACCCACATCAGGATTCAGAACACGATTGATTACTATGACCTGTACAGAGGGGAGAAGTATGTCACTTTAACTGAGTTGATCCAGTATTACATGGAACACCTTGAATAATTAAAATAGAAGAATGGAGATGTTAATAAGCTTAAATATCCTCTGAACTGTGCAGATCCTACCTTTGAATGAAAGGTGGTTTCTCAAGCACCTCTCTGTGAAAGAAGCAGAGAAATTACTAACTGAAAAAGGAAAACATGGCAGCTTTCTTGCGTGAGAGAGTCAGAGCCACACTGGAGATTTTGGTTTTTCTGTGTGCTCAGGTTATGACAAAGGGAAGGCAGTGACGGCAAGTCTAAAGTGACCCATGTCATGATTCAGTGTCAGGAACTGAAACACTATATTAGTGGAGGAGAATGATTTGATTCTTTGACAGATCTTGTGAACCATAACAAGAAGAGTTCTGTGGTAGAAACATTGAGCACAGTATTACAACTCAAGCAGCCCCTTAGCACAACTCATATGAATGCTGCTGAAATAGAAAGCAGGGTTCAAGAACTAAGCAAATTAGCTGAGACTCCATATAAAGTCAAACAAGGCTTTTGGGAAGAATTTGAGACGCTATGACAGCAGGAGTGCAAATTTCTCTACAGCTACAAAGAGAGTCAAAGGCCAAAAAACAGAAATAGGTATAAAATCATCCTGTCCTTTGATTATACCAGGGTTATCCTATACGACGGTGATGCCAATGAGCCTATTTCAGATTACATCAATGCAAATATTATCATGCCTGAATTTTAAACTTAAGTGCAATAATTCAGAGCCCAAATAAAGTTATATTGCCACCCAAGACTGCCTGCAAAACATAGTGAATGACTTTTGGCAGATGGTATTCTAAGAAAATGCCTGAGTATTGTCATGGCAATGAAAGAAGTGGAGAGAGGAAAGGGTAGATGTGTTAAATACTGGCCTGATGACTATGCCCTAAAACAATATGGGGTTGTACATTAGGAACGTTAAAGAAAATGCTGCTCATGACTATACATTGGGAAGAGAACTTAAACTTTGGAAGGTCAGGCAAAGGAATACTGGAAGAAGGGTCTGGCAATACCACTTTTGGACCTGGCCAGACATGGAGTGTCTGATGACCCTGGGGACCTGCTGGACTTTTTGGAGGAGGTCCTCCATAAGCAGGAAAGCATCATGGATGCAAGGCTGGTCATGGTACACTACAATGCTGGAATTGGCCAAATAGGAACGTACACTGTGATTGATATCCTTAGTGACATCATCAGAAACAAAGGTGTTGACTCTGACATTGACATCCATCCAGATGGTGCAGTCTCAGATGTCAAGGATGTTCCACACAGAAGCATAGTACTGATTTATCTATGTGGCTGTCCAACATTATATTGAAACACTACAGCACAGGATTGAAGAAGAGCAGAAAAGCAAGAGGAAAGGGCACAAATGTATGAATATTAAGTATTTAGCAGACCAGACACATGGAGATCAGAGTGCCCTCCCATCTTGTTACCCCAATTCCATCCTGTGCAGAAATGAGAGAAGATAATGCTGGAGTCTGAAAACATGGGCCTGATACAGTAGTAGAAAAGTTTCAGAGGAGAAGATCTGCCAAAAGTTTAGCACAGAGATAAATGTAGACTTTCACCCTTTCCCTAAAAAGATCAGGAACCAGGTGTAAGAAAGTTTACGTGAAGAATGAGTTTGAATTTGGAAGGCTTACATTATGGTTGACTACCTTTTGATAAGCAAAATTTGAAACCATTTAAAGACCACTGTATTTTAACTCAACAATACCTGATTTCCAATTACTCATTTCCTCAGATGAGAAGAAATCATTTCTAAAATGTAGATAATGTTAGATTTTATGAATTTTTGTTTTAAATTGAGGAAGAATTTAAATCGTGCTCTATATTTTGAAGATTATGGAGATTCAAATTCTATTTATGGGCCTTTTTTTCCTTTTTATAACTTTAATTTTTTTTCCTCTTTCTGGGGGATGATAGTAAGAAGAAATGATTTAGGAAAATTAAGTAACAACATTCTAGAGAAGTGAGAACAATCGCATTTACCATTCTTATCCAGTAGTGGATAATTCATTTTGAGATCTCTTCTTTCTTCTCTCTTCTCCTCTCTCTCAATTTACCCAGTGCCTGAGACTGTCAGAAGCTTGCTCTCTACCTTTGCATCGCAATTACAGAATCATGGGGGAAAAACATGGAAGTTTATCAATTTGGATAAGAGGTGTGTTTTCTTCTTTGCAGATGACCAATTACCTTTCAGCTGTTGACTGAGAAGGTTGTGGTGGGAAAACATTTGCTATATTTTCTCTGCATTTGAGTAATTGTCTTGTATTTAGGGAAAAAAAGGGCGTCTATAGATGACCGGTGTTTTGGTTGTCAAATGTTGCTGACAAACCACCCCAATACTTAGTGGCTTACAACAACCCCTCCCCAACTATTCTTCAATCTGAGCTGGGCTCAATTGAGCTGTTCTTCTGCTGGTCTTGTGGGGGTCACTCATGTGTTCAGCAGGTTGGCTGAAACACTGGGATGGCTGGGCTTCTCTTTCTGCATGCAGTCTTCAGGGTCTGTCTTTCATGGGGTCTCTTTGAGTGGCCTTACTGGCAGGGTAACTAGTCCTCTTTTGTGTAGCCCAGAGCTCCCAAGAGCTTTATTGATTAAACAAGTCACAGCCCAGCCAAGATTCAAGAAGAGTGTGTGACAGTAGAGGTACAGTTCATTGGGTGACCACCAGTCTAACAGAGTGTCACAAACAGTGCCATGGAAAACCAGTTATTCTTAGCAAAAGCAGAAGCTGCTGGTGACCTTGGGAAGCTGAAGCTTCGTACAGTAACTGGTATAAGCTGGAAGTCAGACTGAGAAATAAAGAGAGGACCTTCAAGAAGCTTTCTGAACCAGTTTTGCCAGCTCCGAGTGTATTTTTAAAAGATCATTTGGGTGGGCCGGGCGCGGTGGCTCACGCCTGTAATCCTAGCACTCTGGGAGGCCGAGGCGGGTGGATAGCTCAAGGTCAGGAGTTCGAAACCAGCCTGACCAAGAGCGAGACCCCGTCTCTAAAAAAAAAAAAAAAAAAAAAAAAAAAGATCATTTGGGTAAACTGGTCTCGTAAGGATGGATGTGTTTAGGGGAACAGCTTTTGAGAACAGAACCACCCCATCATTGGGGTACCCACAGACTGGGAAATGTGATGCTTTCTTAATGTAGCTGTTTTTTAGTCAGGCTACAGTGAGAAAGAGCAGTCTGAACAGACCTCCAGCCAGATTGAATAGCTCATTTTTGTTTTAACCAAGCAGTAAGATTTGCTCATGATCTGCGTTAAGTGCTAGTATTCTACCTTAAATCATAGTCTCCTCTTTCAGACTCTTCTGGCCTTGGCTCCTGAAAGGAAGGCCTAGATCCAACCCTGGTAGTAGTTCTTTTCTGAGGTCTTTCACTCCCTTGAAACCCTGAGGTAGTTTGGGAGCACAGTGGCTGCCATTTTCACAGACAAAATGCTCATTAATTTCCACAGCCCCCCCACCTTCACCCCCAGCCCCTGCCCCAATATCTCCTGAACTTAGAATTGCTTCAGAACACAGGTGGGGCCTGAAGGTATTACTTTATTAGGGGAATGTAATGACTACTGTCTTCTTGTCAAGCCTGTAAAGAAAGAGATTCCAATTTAGTATTTGCAAGAAGGATCTTGAATCCTGTCCTTTTATTGCATTATCACATTGATTTTTCTTTTGATTATGTGGTAATGTTTTGACTTGTTGAACTCTTTCTTTTTTCCTCTTGAAAAATAAGTTTTAATACAGTTTATTGTGTCTTCCATCACTAAAAATTTTGTTCCTTTTTTACAGTGGGCAGTTCACAATAAGGCAGAAATATTAAACAGTTGATTTTAGTGTGTTGCATAACTTTGCTGTATATCAGACTAATTTTTACAATTTTTCATGCTATGCCTCAAATCATGTGATTAATAATTTACCTGTTTATTTATGACCTGTTTTTCTTTTATTAATAAAAGCTAATGGAAAAGGATCTTTTTGATGATTAGAACTAGTAATTTTTCTACAGATGTGAAGAAATATTATTCAAGAATATTAAAAGATATATAATATTTTATTGGTAAATATATCCTTTAAAAGGAATAAATACATTTTAGGATGGCATCATTTTGATATGAATCATGTAAATGTTGAAAACATGCTGCTTATTAATGTTTTAAGAGATTCCCTTAATTGCCTTTTGCCCACATATATATGATATAGTCTATTTGCAAGTGTTTTTAAAAAATGAAGTTAAAAGAATAGTTTATGTAGAGAAACATTAGTGGGTATTAATTGTCTCCCTGCCTATATTTATAGTTCAGTTGCTTTGCTGGTTGCAAAGCTGTATTATCAAAGTAAAAGTGTATTTGTAAACTGTATAGGAACCAAAGATTTAGTAGTAAAACCATTTTCTTAAGGAAAAAAAGAAAAAAGACCATTGTCATCACCCCAGAAAATTCTCTCATGTCCCTTTCTAGTGAATCCCTTGAAGATAACTGGTGATCTGAATTTTGTCACCATGTATTAGTTTTGCCAATTCTGGAACTTCATCTAAATGGGATTATACAGTATTTACTCTTGTGTCTGACTTCTTTTACTCAGTGTAATATATTTGAGATTTATCCACTTTGTTTCATTTATCATTAATTAGTTCCTTTTTATTGCCGAGTAGTAGTGCACTGTATGAATGTACTACAGTTTGGTTATTCTTCCGTTGATGATCATCTGGCTGCTTTCAGGTTTTGGCATTAGCAATAAAAAATTCTGGGGACATTCTTGTACAAGGCTTTTTGTAAACATAGTTTTCATTGGTCTTGAAAAGTACCTAAAAGTGGAATTGCAACTGCTGAAACAGATGGATATTGTTTGCTTCTGGGTACAATATCTTGGGAAACACATAATATCACTCATGAAGGATTCTGGCCAGGAATATATAACCTTAGTCTGGTTATGATGAAACATCAGATAGACCATACTTAAGGACCACCATACTATATAAAAAGAAAAGGGAATGTGTCTTTCAAAAATGTTAGTGCCACATAAAATAAAGACCAAGAACTGTTCCAAGTTAAAGGATGCTGAAGAGACATGACAAGTGCAGGACGTGATCATAGACTCAATTCTGTACTGGGGAAAGGAGGAATTCTATAAAAAGCACATTATTGGATAAATTGACAGGATTGCAGTATAGACAATAAAGTATTGTTTCAATGTAACATTTACTGAAATTGGTTACTGTACTATAGTTATGTAAGAGAATATCCTTATTCTGAAGAAATACATACCAAAGTATTTTAGAGGTAATTTACAGAGAGAGTAAGAGAGGGAGGGTGAGTGAGCCTGCCATGAACAAATAGAAAATATTGGAACAAATGGGGAAAATGTTGACAATAGGTTGATAAAAGGGATATATAGGGTGTGTAGATGTTATTTGTACTATGCTGGCAACTCTTCCGAAAGTTTAAAATTATTCCCAAATAAAAAATTTAAGAACTGGGGTAGGATTTCCCTCTTCTGTATTAGAAATGTAGATAAATTCAAATTTGTCATTAGTCTATTCCACTTTTTTCTATTCCTTGTGCCAATTTTTCTACTTTTCTAGAAATTTATCAATTTCTCCTGTTTTCAAATATATTTTTATATATTGTTTGTAATAGTTTATAATTTAAAAAATCTGCTTTGTTGGTGGTTATTTCATCTTTTTATTTCATAGTTTGTTAATTTGCATCACTATCTTTCCTTGATTGGTTTTGCCAGAGGTTTGTCTTTTAGTATTTTCTTCAAAGAACCAGATTTTGGTTTTCTTAATACTCTTTGCTATTTTTTTGTTCTCTACTTTAGTGATGTTTGTCCACGTGTATCTTTCCTTGTTTCTTTGTATTTGCACTGTTTTTTTGTTTTTGTTTTTTTTATCTTTTTGAGTGGAAAGATTAGCTCTTTTGTTTTCAGTGTTTGTCTCCTAATGTGTTCAAAAGCATAGTTTTCTTGCTGTTACTTATCTGCATTCTACCAATTTTGACTGGTAGTCTTCTCCAAAGATATTTCATAATGTTCTTTATTGATTCCTCTTTAACTGGAGGATTATTTTGCTAATTATTTCTTGCATCCAGGCTTCAGATATTATAAACTGTCTTTTTGTTACTTCAAATTTTGTTGCAGTGTGGTTGGAGAGTATAGTCTGTTAGATCTTGATTCTTTAGAGTTTGAGCCTTTAGTTTATGGTGTTTGGGAAATATTCCATATGTGCTTCAGAAGAATGTTTAGTTCATACTTGGTGTAAAATTCTATATATTTGACCAAGCTTATTTCTTATATATACTAGAAATCTCTTGTTTCCAAGTAGCTTTTGTCCACTGAATCTCTTATTTTGTGAGAGGTAATTTAAAATAGGCAACCATACTTTCTGATGATTATGTTTCTACCTGTAGCTTTTTCAGTGCTTGTGATACATATTTTGTATTGTTAGCTGCATATATGCTTAAAATCATCTCTTTTTACTAATAGATAATCTATCTTTCTTAAATGCTTTTCATCTTAAGTTTGATTTTTGTCTTAATCAAAATTGCTACTTTGTTTTTATGTTTTCTTAACACTGTATATATTTACTCAAATTTTTAATGAGTTGAAAATTACCGCTAATGTTTATTTATTAACAGGGCTCTGTATCTAATGTAATATTTGCTACTTATTGGGTAGTGTTATGTACTTTTAAAGTTTCTTCATTAAAATTCAGAGGAAAACAACTCATTTGAAAGTTTGATAGTTTCCAGTTTAGTTTTGTTCCCTGCAGTTATCAGGGTTGTCCTATTTGCATATTAACATATTCTTTATTGTAAATTGATGCGTCTTTCTGGAATCATTGCTAGATTTCTTTGATAGGATTGTACAAATAAATGATTGTTAAGGTTAGTTCAGTATTTCTGTGCTAGGCAGATGTAAAAAGGTATCATTCTAAGCCACTGGATATCATTTTAAAAGTGTTTTTTCAGTCTACTTCATGTTAAAGAATGTTTTATCAACCTTCTTGATGAAATCTTCCTTGGCATATTAAAGAATATTTTCTGTCTTTTTAAGTCCTTCTGGGCTCTTCAGTTGCTATGTCTTCTAGAAAAACTTTCCCAAGACTGTCTCCTGTTTTCTTTTGTAAGAACTAATTGATTTCCCTTTTGCTCTGTTAGTCTTAACCATTATTTTTTGAAACACATAGTTGTAACACACCCTTAAAGCAGCAGGATGCTTGGCGCAATATTAAATATTGTAGGTAGCCACTACAAGAAAAACTTCAGTCACTACACATTCAAGTTGAAAATATTCCTTCAAGAAAAAAATATGATTTTTAGAATGAAAATAATCAGGTTTAAGAAAAGACTAAGTTCCCAGAATATGCCTGTTGAACCTAGGCATTCATTTCTTCTGGTGTTATTTGGATGCCAACATTCATTCCTTCTGTACCTGTAGTATTTTTTTAAAAAATCTAGTAATTATTAAGCTGTATCTAAAAGAGGTTTTATGAAAATTATAGGTAAATAATAAATATTTGTTAATAAAATAGATTAATATATAGTCTTAATATAGATTAATACACATATAGTCTAGTAATACACATTAAGTACATTTCTTGTATATGGAAAGTGAACAAAAAAGGATGAATATGTTAAGGATGTAAATGAAAAATTAAAATTGAGCATTCAGTCATTCTTAATTCAATTCCTGTTAAGCTCTATACAGTTTATAATTTATGCAGATGTTTTTGTCTGTTTGAAAGAGTTCCACTCTGGCAACTGTACCCAGGCTGAGTATTAAAATAATATATGTGAAAAGTAGGTACAGTATTGAATTCTCTTTTTTTCTTTCTGTTTTAAAAATTGACAGGGTTCCAAAACTGTTTCTTATGGGAATTTAAAAACACAGCCTTCTGAGAAATGTGTCATTAGGTGATTTCATCATCATGCTAGCATCATAGAGTGTATTTACACAAACCTAGATGGTATAGCCTACTACACACCTTGTCTGTTGCTCCTAGGCTACAAACCTGTACGGCATGTACTGAATTCTGTACGCAATTATAACACAATGGTAAGTATTGATACATTTAAACATATCTAAACAGCAGAGGTACAGTAAAAATATGGTATTATAATATTATGGGACTACCTTTGTATATGTGGTTCGTCATTGACCAAAATGTTATGTGGGACATGACTGTATATGCACATAGTCAACTTTCAAATAGTGAGTAAAAGTTGTCAATCATTCTGAACTGAGGGAGAGTGTCAAGGGCTTAAAGATTGCATTTATCTTGATGTGATTTCTGGTGCTGAGCTTCTTATAGGTCTAGAGAGAAACTCATTTAATTAGGATTAGGATTTTCATATTACAATTTTAGCAAGTTGCTTAAGTAGCATGGGATCTGGCCCATTTAGTCATACAACAAAGTGCTGTCAAGCCATTGTTAGTGTGATCCATTGGATCTTAATCAGGGGGTGTGTATCTGATTCATCTGAGGAGACTTGTTGAAAGCAAGGACCCCATTAATAGAGATTCATTTTTATTCGGTGGACATTTCATTTTACTCTGATGGTTTAAAATTTCTTTACTGTTATTAGTTGGTGACAATTTTTATCTATTTTAGGCTTTTCTTATGCAGAATGTTAAGGTTGTCTCTTACGGATCTATCCTCTGATTTTAGAAGCCTGACACCACAGATTTCTTCTCTTGTACTGTGTACATACATGTTTTCTGTAACTCAGATGGTAAGTCCTTGAGGGCACAGTCTCATATAGCTTAGAATCTCCTGTGGAGGTTGTATTTTTTCCTGTGGGGATCTGTATTTTCTAAAAAACTCAAACAGTATATCTGCTTTAATTAACATTTGTCCTTAAATGGGAACTGGGGAGGGGAAATCAATTTATATACAGTAGTTCCCCCTTATCCAGCAGTTTCACTCTCTGCGGTTTCAGTTACTGGTAACCAATTACAGTATTAAATGGAACGTTCAAAAAATAAACAATTCATAAGTTTTAAATCTTGTGCTGTTCTAAGTAGCATGATGAAATCTCATGCTGTCCCACTCTTTTCTGCCAGGGACGTGAGTCATCTAGGCTTTCCATGTTGTCTATGCTACCTGCTTGTTACTCCTTTAGTAGCTTTCCCAGTTACCAAATGGACTGTTGTGGTATCACAGTATTTGTGTTCAGGTAGCCTTTATTTTACTTAGAAATGGCCCCAGCATGTGAGAGTAGTAATGCTGGCAATTTGGATATGTCAAAGAGAAACCATAAAGTACTTCAAATGAAAAGGTGAAAAAATTCTTGACAACGAGGAAAGAAAAATGATTGTTTGCTAAGGTTGCTAAGATCTACAGTAAGAATGAATCTTCTATTTGTGAAATTGAGAAAAAGGAAAAAAGATGTATGCTAGTTTTGCTGTGGCTTCCCAAACTGTAAGCAGTAAGGCCACAGTGCATGATAAGTACTTAGTTAAGATGGAAAAAGCATTAAAAATTCTTTGGGTGGAAGACATGAACAGGAACATGTTCTGATTGGTGACAGTTGGGTTTGGTACTATCCTTGGTTTCAGGCACCCACTGGGGGTCTCTTCTGAGGATAAGGGGAAACTACTATATATCATTTTGTTTTTTTCAGGAAAATATATTTCAGCAGCTCTTTTTAGGTAGGGAGAATATCTGGAGTAATGGCAATAATTAAAGGTTCATTTCTAAAAATTCAGAATTTAGGGCAATGGAATTTGATTATATGATAGTAAAAACAAGCATCATGAGATTTAATAATCCATTGGCTATCTTTTCACACAGTGGATATTAGGGCTCACACACACACAGATTATAAAACTAATGCATGCTCATGGTAGAAATTAAAGTATAGAAATGGATTAAAAATGAGGGGCATAATCATCAAAATTCTTTTTTTTTTATTTCAGGAAAATATGAGAATACAAACATTTTGGTTACATTTTATATCTTTGCCTCTCCATAGCAAGGGTTAGAGGTATGCCCCTCCCCTCCACAATGCTCACCGCATCCCTCAGTTGTGAGTTTACCACTCCCCCCGCAACCACCTACACCCTGGAGGAATGCCACCACCATTTGAGCACCATAGTGTTTATCAGTCAGTACCAATTTGATGGCGAGTACATGTGGAGCCCATTCTTCCGATCTTGTGTCACTTCACTTCGGATAATGGGCTCAAGCTCAATCCAGGAAAATATAAGCGGTGCTAGATCACTGTCATTTCTTATAATTGAGTAATATTCCATTGTATACATATACCAAATTTTAATAGTCCTCTCATGAATTGATGGGCACTTGGGTTGTTTCCATGTCCTTGCTATAGTAAATTGTGCAGCCATAAACATTCAGGTGCAGATGTCTTTATTATAGAATGTCTTATGCTCTTTTGAGTAGATGTCCAATAATGCTATAGCTGGATCAATTGGTATTTCTATTTTTAGCTCTTTGAGGTATCTCCAAATTCTCTTCCACAGAGG
>VBSM01000662.1:9038047-9066766 GCA_008086735.1 Cheirogaleus medius
TCTAATGATTAGAGATGTGGAGCATTTTTTTATGTTTGCTGGCCATTATTCTGTCTTCTTTGAAAAAATTTCTGTTCATTTCCATTGCCCATTTCTTGATGGGGTTGTTTGATTTTTTTCTTGTTGATTCTTTTAAGTTCTAGATAGATTCTTGTTATTAGACCTTTGTCGGATATGTAGAGAGCAAATATTTTCTCCTATTCTGTAGATTGTCTATTTGCTCTAATGATAGTTTCCTTGGCTGTGCAGAAGCTTTTTAATTTGATCAGATCCCATTTGTTTATTTTTGTTGCTGCAGTGATTGCTTTGGGGGTCTTCTTCAAAAATTCTTTGCCTAGGCCAGTGTCTGAAAGGGTCTTCTCAGCATCTTCTTCTAGGATTCTTAAGTATTCATGCCTTAGGTTTAAGTCTGTTATCCATCTTGAGTGGTTTTTTGTGAGAGGTGAGAGGTAGGGATCCAGTTTCATTCTTCTGCATGTAGCTATCCAGTTTTCCCAGCACCATTTATTGAAAAGAGATTCTTTTCCCATTGTATATTTTTGTCTGCTTTATCAAAGATTAGATTACCATATGGAGCAGGTTTCATCTCTGGAATCTCAGTCCTGTTCCAAAGATCAATGTCTCTGTTCTTGTGCCAGTCCCAGGCTGTTTTAATTATTATTGCTTTGTAGTACAGCTTGAAGTCTGGAAGACTGATGCCTCCCATTTTGTTCTTTTTACTTAAGATTGTTTTGGCTATACGAGGTCTTTTTGGGTTCCATATGTGTCTTCTCTGACCATAGTGATATAAAATTAGAGTTCAATTCCTACAGAAACACTCACCACTTCACAGAGTCATGGAAACTAAACAATCTATTATTGAAAAATTATTAGGTCAAGGATGAAATTCAGAGGGAGATCAAGAGTTTCTTCGAACTAAATGATAACGGAGACACAAGTTATCAAAACCTGTGGGATACAGAAAAAGCATACCTGAGAGGAAAACTAATAGCGATAAGTGCTCACATCCAAAAAACAGAAAGCTTAGATACTGACGACCTAATGAATTAGACTCAAGGAATTGGAAAAGGAAGAGCAAACCAGTTCCATTCCTAGTAGAAGAAAAGAAATAACTAAGATCAAAGCAGAACTAAATGAAATTGAGAACAAGAGAATTATTCAGAAGATCAACAAAACCAGAAGCTGGTTTTTTGAAAAGATAAATAAAATTGATAGCCCTCTTGCTAGATTGACAAGAACTCAAAGGGAAAGGACTCTAATAAACTTAATTAGAAATGAAAAAGGAGAAGTCACAACAGACACCACAGAATACAAAACATTATTTTTGATTACTATAAAAAACTATATGCCCAAAAACTACATAAGGAGGAGGAAATGGACCAATTCCTGGAAACATACAACCTCCCTAAGTTCGCCCAGGAGCTAACAGAATTTTGAACAGACCAATCTCAAGCTCAGAAATTCGAGCAGCAATTAAAAACCTCCCCAAACGGAAAAGTCCTGGACCTGATGGCTACACTTCAGAGTTTTACCAAACATACAAAGAAGAACTCATACCTATACTACAGAAATTATTCCACAACATTGAGAAGGATGGTATCCTTCCTAACTCATTCTACGAAGCCAATATCACCTTGAAACCAAAGCCAGGAAAGGACACAACAAAAAAAGAAAACTATAGACCAATATCCCTCATGAATATAGATGCAAACATCCTCAACAAAATTTTAGCAAATAGAATTCAGCAGCACATCAAACAAATAATTCACCATGACCAGGTGGGCTTTATTTCAGGGATACAAGGCTGGTTCAATATACACAAATCTATAAATGCAATTCGCCTTATAAATAAAAGCAAGAACAAAGACCATATTATTCTCTCAATAGATGCAGAAAAAGCATTTGACAAAGTCCAGCACACCTTTATGATAAAAACTGTTAACAAAATAGGCATAGACGGCTCATACCTTAAAATTATCAAGTCCATTTATGACAAACCCATGGCCAATATCATACTGAATGGGAAAAAATTGAAACCATTCCCACTTTGAACTGGAACTAGACAAGGATGCCCACTATCTCCACTTCTATTCAACGTAGTGCTCGAAGTCCTAGCTATAGCAATCAGGCAAGAGAGAGGGGTATTAAGGGTATCCAAGTGGGGGCAGATGAGATCAAACTCTCGCTCTTTGCCGATGATATGATATTGTATCTAGAAAACCCCATGGATTCGTCCAAGAGACTCCTAGATTTGACAAATGAATTCAGTAAAGTCTCAGGTTACAAAATCAATATACACAAATCAGAGGCATTCATGTACGCTAATAACAGTCAAGCCGAAACTCACATCAGAAATGCAATACCTTTTACTGCGGCCCCAAAGAAAATTAATTATCTAGGAATATATTTAATGAAAGATATGAAAGACTTATACAAGGAGAACTATGAAATGCTAAAAAAAGAAATTGTAGAAGATGTTAACAGATGGAAAAATCTACCTTGTTCATGGATTGGTAGAATCAATATTGTTAAAATGTCAATATTACCTAAAGTGATCTACAGAATAAATGCAATCCCCATCAAAGTACCATCATCATTCTTTACACACCAAAATTCTTATATCTACAGTTTTCGATGTTTGCTTGCAATGTATATGCTAAGATTGCTGTATGCATAACTTTTGTATCCTGTTAATATTGTAGCATGAAGTATTTTTTTTACATTTTCCTTAAAGTTTTATATAGGCAATATATTTTTGTTCAAATTTCAAAAGGTGTAGATTATACAATGAAACAGTCTTTCTATTGCCTTGATAACACACCCATCAGCTTTCATCCATGGAGGCTCACAAAATGATACTTTAAAAAAAATTCTTCCAGAGGCATTTGTGTATATACAAATGTCATACATGAGTAGCATACCACATATATTATTATGTACCTTGATTTTTTTCCTTCTTTACTTTTTAATGGGTTCATAGTTTAAAAAGTCAAGTAACTCTAAAAGGTTTTTTTATTTTTCAAGGAAGCCATTTCCTCCTTTTTCTTTTCTCATTTTCTTTTTTTTTCTTTTTTCAAGGAAACCACTTTCTTATTGTAGCTGATTAATTTGATATTTACCTCTTTTTCTCTAAAATAATTACTCAGTAAATAATAATGGTTTTCAAATCTTCTTTATGTATTATTTTGAATTGTGTGAAATTGAAATTTTTTCCAGGTAAAAGAATTGTCAAATATTGGCAATTTCAAAAAGTTCTACTTAATAGAAAATTTCTTGATAAGTTTATATCTTGGTATTTTACTATTTCTATGGAGTACTCTTCTTATATTACATTTTATAACTGATGGTGATAGTTTGAATATGGAGTCTGTTGATTTGTTTCTTAATTTTATACCCAGGAATATAATTTTTACATCTAGGACTTTTAATAGTTGATTTTTTTCATATTTTCCAATTATATAAACTCATCTGCAGTTAATGCAGGTAAACTCATTATTTGCAATTAATGATAATTTTACTGTCTCCTTTTCCATTTTTATATCTCTTTTATCATGTTTTATAAGACTAGTGATAATGAGTATATAGGGGTGTTTTTAGGTATCTTCACTAAGTATGATATTTACTTTTAGGCTTATATATTCTGCACATATTTCACTTGTTAAATATATACTTATTCCTATTTTATTGATTTTAAAAATCTTGATATATATTTGTCAAATATCTTTCATTGACTATGGAGATAATCATAAGATATTTTTCCTTGATATTTTTATATGGCCAATTAAATAAATAGATTTTATTATATCAAATAATTATTATATTCAGTTTTGAATATCAGAGTAAAACTCCACTTGAGTAGTATATGCCTCCTCTGGTATGTTCCTAGGGAGTTTCTTTTTTACTTTTTTTTTTTTTTTTTTTTTTTTTTTTTTTTTTTTTTAGAAGTTTTGCATCTTATTTCTAAGCACTGCTAACCTATAGTATTCATTTGTGTGTGTGCTGTTTCTGTTAATTTTTGCTATCACTCTTATGTTTCCTATGTAAGAGTAATTTGGAAACTTTACTTATATGCTTTGAAACCATTTATTAATAGGTAACTTTAGAATTATCTGTTTTAAATATTTGGTAGAATTTAGAATAACACTGGCTTTTGGTACTTTCTGAGGAGGTTAGCTCTTTGACAACCTTCTCTGTTCCTTTTATGATAATGATCAGATACTGCTTCTATGAAGTCTGTTGTACCTTCATCAAATTCATAATGCCTTACTTAGAATGCTGATAATGTTTATGTTTTTCTTAGGGCATTAAATAAAAAGCCCTTGTCTTATGTACATTTATCTTCATCATTAAGTTGTTAAGGTATTAGGGTAGGAACCATCTGCATGTTTATTGCCTCAAATTCTAGCCCCTATAGGGAATATGTTGACTTAACAACTTTTCCTCCTTTCTTTTCTTTTTTTTATTGTTTTTATTGTCGGTGGTGTCGGCGGCGGCATTGGGTGTTTTACAGGCTTCCCAGTTGGCGTGTATGTTGTAAAGAAAGTTCTTCAGCTTCAGCGTCATCATATTACTCTCCAGATGACAATTGTGCACTAGAAAATGAAGATGTACAATTCCAGAAAAAGGTACCTTAAATAAAGTTGACTTTATAATTGTTGTGTCAGCTTTCTAAGACTGTCTCAAAACATTCAGAATAAAAGTAATTTCAGAAATACCATGCCATAATTTTTGTTGGAGACTTGTATTTTCCCTTGCTGTAATCTGAGGAGTTACTCAGATAATTATGAAATTAAGATAACTCAGAGGTATTTATATGTTTAGTCTTACTGCTTGTATTTGGAATTTTGTAACATCATTAGTCTTATAGTAAGGAGAAAAATAGTGCATGTTCAGAGAACTGAAAACTAGTGCTCTATTTTTAATGATCTGAAATACTTCAAGAGTTTCTAAAGAAACCCCAATCTCATAAATTAAAAACTACTAGAAATGAATATGACAAGGAGAATCTTCAATCAGTGGCTTTGTAGTTTGTTTGTGCAGTAGAGTCCAAAAAACCTGATGGTCTCTAAGTCATTGTAAATGATAAAAGGTAAGTTATTGACTAGATATGGCCTTTACTTTCAACTTCAGTGTATTTATTTAAAATTACAAAAGTAATTTATACTGATTCTAAAATATTCATATTTATATCCCACTCCCCTCCCCAAAGGAATAACAGTTTGCTAGTTCTTGTGAAAATGTTCAGACTTTTTTCTGTGGGTTTAGATACACCTTTATAAACACACACAAATTAATATTTTTATTTCCATTAAAATGTCATGTTAATATTCTACAAATTGACTTCCCCTTCTCCCTAAGTGATATGTAGTTTATCACCTTTTCATGTTGATATATTTTTCTGAATGGCTATATTTTTATTCTGTCACATATATATCATCATTTATTAATCATTTCTTTATTGACAGACTTTTGCATTATGTTCCTAGCCATGTGTGCACATATGAGTGTGTGTGCATATCAACACATGTATTTATTTAAACACATGTATTTACTTTTACATGGTTGGGTCTGTTTTTTTGGTGTGTTATTTGGAATGGATTATTTATATTTTTGAGTTATATAGGATATATTTTTGGGATGGAGCATTTAAAATTTTGAAGACTTGCTAAATATCTCTCCAAAAAATTATAATTTTATGTTTTCATGCAATCTATAAGATTTAGATCTAATCTCTTTTTTGATGAGGTAAATGTAAAAATGAATTTTAGAAAAGCATTAAATGAGGGAAACAGTCTTTCAGCAAATATTTAGATACCTAGTATGTGCTAGGTAGACTCAGGTAAACAAAGATGAATATAAACTTTGCTTTTATGAAATTTATATTTTAGAAGACACATTTAAAGATGTAAAGGAGTCAGGAGTCCTAATTCGAATGTGAATTAAGTGTCAAAGAGAGATGAAAGAGCTTTATGTACATTCATTCATCAAATATTTATTGAAGTTTTACTATATGCCTAACACATAGTGCTGGGTGGTAGGACTGGAGTACTTATTAAGAATTCAAATGAGGTTCTTCAACTCATGTATTACACATTTTAAGTGTAGTGGCAAGAAGGGGGATACAGGAAAATAAACAGTAAGCATGTTGTAAACAAATGAAAGTAATTAGAGTCAAATATATACATATCATTTTTTTTGGTTTTACTCGGTAGAAAGAGCCTTTTATTGCTTTAGAACTGTTTTGTTGAAACCATTTTATTAGTATTTTTTTCTTTGTTGCTTTATAGGTTGAAAGAGAAGAACCTATCAATACTGAATTAGCGGGAAAATCGGGTTCAAATTTACCTTTTCCTCCAGAAGAACATAAATTAAAAGATGACTACACTGTGGATGTACAAGTAAGCCATGTTGCTTTGATTTTTAGTAACACGCACTTTTAAACTAGTTCACAAGATAGAAAACCTGTTTGGTCACCCCTGTGTATTACTATTTTTTCATTTTGAAGTACCATGTAACTGGACTTAAGCCATTCATCTGCTAATAGTAATACTTTAGAGAAAATATAAAATTTGAGATTTAATAATAAATATGTGACTATTCTCTTCATAGTAAAAGTTTGGGTGTAAGTCCTCATTTCTTCTTAGGTTTCATTTTGGGTCATTGTAATGTATTTCTCTTGAGGTTTTCAAATGTCAGGAAATAATTTTCTAATCTGTTTCTCTTATAGCTAAAGGAAGTATTTGTATGTAGAACATAGTATTTTGATCCAAATTTTCACTTATTGTGGAACATGAATTAATTAGATAATAGGTTAAAATATGTTTTCTCTCTTTTTCTCTCATATTACATTCTAAGTATTGTTTTTCATTTTGTGTACCAGATTTTATGAAAAATATTAAAAAGTAAAATATATATACTGTACACTGACCAGAATGCTAAGTCATCTAGAAACCATTTAATATCAGTAATGGCTGAAGGAACTGGAGGTATTTGATCTGGAGGCAGAAGGACTAAGGAAAAACTAAATATCTCAAGTATTAAAAAAAAAAAAAAATTCAGCTCATAGTGAGGAAGAATTTTCTTTCTTTCTCTCTTTCTCTCAATACAGCCAAGGCTATTTTATAACTTACTGGGTTATCTAAAGAGATAGAGTGAGTTTCATTTTATTACATTCTAGAAGACATTTGTCAAGGGTATGTACATAGGAGTAAGAGAAAAGTGATACCTGTATCATTTCCAATTATATGGCTATCCTGAATAGTACTGCCACTGTTCATTTCTTAGAATTTTTATCATGGTATACTCTTGCTCAAATACTTTCAAATGCTTACTACATCTTTTATACCTATGCTGTTCAATGCAGTAGCTACTAGGCACATGTGGCTATTGAGCACTTGAAATGTGGCTAGTCCAAATTGAGATTTACTCTAAATGTAAAATACACATTGGATTTTGGAAACTTAAAAAAAGAGTGTAAATTATTTTAAAATTTTGAATACGTGTTTGAAATGATAATACAATATTTGATAATAAGGCAGTAGTCCTTTTCTCAAGGCCTCTATAATAAAAATAAAAATTAATAATTTATATTTCTTTGTGAGTTTTTTAGTGTAAATAATTCTCCAAATGATCATACTTCGTATTCTTCTGACTCCATGCCTTGTGTGCCTTGTGTTTTTTTCTTGCTTCCGTACTGGCCCTTCTTTTCTTTAAGGCCTAGCTCTTGTAATCCATAGTAGTCCATAGTTTCTCTTTTGCTTGAACTGAGTATGAGTACCTCTTATTCATTTATTCATTCATTTATTGAATATTTAAAATGCCTACTGTGTACTAGGTTCTAGATACTGGAAATATGAAAATCAAGAGAACATAATTCTTACTCAAGACATTGATATTATAGTTCAAGAGAGAGAGACATGAATAATGGCAATTCAGGTGTTATAAATGCTGTGATAAAAGTCTATACAGAGAACAGTGGAGGCTTAGAGGAAGGGGAATGAATGGCTAATTCTTTTTAGGAGTGGTTGTGGGGGAGGAGACGCTGATAGAGGTTTTCAAAAATGAATAGAAGTTAGGTAGATTTCAGATTATGTTTTGGAGGGGTAAATGGCCCAGGAATTCAGGAATGAAGGAGCAGCAAGAATCATTTATTGCTTTGTAATGTTATTTGTACATATATTGTTTATTTATACACGTTATTTCCTAAATTGCTTAGGGGCACAAGAACTATGTGTTGTACTATTTTGTATATTTACATAGGATTTCTTTTTGCTCCTAACATTAATTAATTACAGTAAGAGGGAAATGTTTTTAGGTCCTAACACAAAGTAGGAAATAAGAAAGGAGAAAGAGACAAACTCTTTGTCTCAGTTTATGAAATGCCATGAAAAATGTATACAGCCTGTATTTTAATATAAAATGTATTCCTTAGGGTGGTAATATTAGAAGAAAGGATTTTTATAAATACTTTTTTAGTGGACATTCTTTATATTGTCATTTTTTGGAAATACTTTCTATAAACTCCTGTTCATCTAAAGAGATGATTTATTATTCTCAACATTTAATATAGCTTTTTTTTTTTTAAACAGAAAATGGAGTCAAAAAAGTTAAGTCCACCTGTAGTTGAGACACTCCCTACAGTTGATTTACATGAAGATTCTTCCAATGTAGATGTGGGCAGTGAAAACGTTGAAAATATTTCCAGCTCATCTACCTCAGAAATCACTCCTGTCTCAAAGCTTGAGTAAGTGATTACAAAAAAAGACTCTCTAGTTAATGATAGAAAAATTTCTTAATAAGATAAGGCAGCTTGAATACTGCCTTTGCAGTGTTTGAAGTGTAGGCTAGATAGAAGACCTAAGTTACAATGCCTGTGTTTTGTGTATGTATGTTTGGAATGTAATGATTTTATAATGAGTTTGTTTATTTATCTAATTCAATGAGGTTGATTAGATCGCAGCTGTGAAATGTCTACATAGTCTAGGCAAAGTGAGGTTGAGGTTCTACTTAGGAAACATAGTGCTTATTTGAATAATCTTTCCTATAATTATCAAAAGCTGAAATGTCAGGTTATTCATTTCCATTACGTATCCATTCCATGCATAATTATGTTTTTGTGTGAATAGCTAGCTACCTCTTTCAGCTTGATAGTAAATACCCAGAATTTAGGCTTAAGTTATTTTTAATTTAGGAAATCTGTTATGTACTCCTCTTTGCTCCTTCCAACAACACTCCAAACAACAAAACAGAATGTCCATCTCTTAATCCCACATTAAGCATTTCCATTATCACATGAGTTTGTATACATAAGTGCATAGAAGAACTGTAAAGCATTCTTCTTTCTTTGGCTTAGATTATGTTTTGGAATTCACTAGTAGCATTTTTAGCTTATATTACATTAAGTTCATTTAATCACCAGATTGTCTTTCTTGTTTCTTTTCTTAGTGAAATAGAAAAATCTGGTACTATCCCTGTAGCCAAAACTAGTGAAACTGAGCAATCCGAAACTGATTGTGATGTTGGTGAGGCCCTTGATGCAAGTGCTTCAATGGAACAACCTTCCTTTGTCAGTCCACCTGAAAGGTGGGTATGTGCAGTTGTTTTCTGTTGGTATGATTCTGTAATAACAGCAGTACCACATTTAAATGGACTTTGGTGTATGCTTAATTCCACTTTATGATTTGTGTTCTTTTCTTGGTTTACTTTGTACATGATAGTTGTAACAATTTAGATTGTATAAAACTTGTTATCCAGCTAAAATTTGTTTGTTTAATATATCGTTTGGTTTCTAATAGCCTTGTTGGTCAGCATATAGAAAATGCGTCATCTTCACATGGCAAAGGAAAGATAACAAAATCAGAATTTGAATCAAAAGTTGCAGCAAGTGAAAAGGGTAGTGATGATCCAAAATCTGCATTGAATGCTTCAGATAATTTAAAAAATGAGGTAGGTATATAACTTACACTATCTTTTACTTCATTATGTAATGCGTTTTTGTTATTAACTAATCTTATGGTAATTTGCTAACCATATTTGTCATAAAATCAGGGACATTAAGTAGACAGTAGTGTGTGGAACTGACATGAACTGTGCTTCCTGAGAATAAGTGGTTACTTCATGTTTCTATATCTAATATAGTATTTATATATAAGTTGTTCCAACTATAAACTCTCTTTGTTGTAAATTATTAAATAAATGGTTTTCTGCCACCATCAGCTGTGTGATGCCAGATACATAAAGTCCTTATTTAAGCAGTTTCTTGAAAAACTATATAGAAGAGGCTATGACTATTAAATTTAAGTATCTTCAAAATTTAAGTTAGTAATACAAAGTTAAATTTGAGCTCTTCAACTAGAATTATTTTTCTAGGACATTTTACCATATTTGTGTGTAAAATACAGCTAGACCAACTTATATTTCAGAATGTGATTCTTACAATAAAGATAGGACTTATCACAGTGGAGCAGTTTTACTTTCTTTTTTCCTTCTGAGTTCTACTTTGACTTCATGTAAAGGCCAGTAAAGAATTTCCTGAGAAGTGTCAACACAGCAGTTTAGGCTCCCCTCAGGTAAGAAATAACTAAGTAAAAGAGGTGAAGGTCACTCCATGAATTTGACAAAAACAAGTGAGATGAAAGAGTAGTTCAGAGTGCTGAGTACTGCATCCACATTTGTTCCTTTTTAATTTGGGATCTTCTCCACTTTCTTCTTCACATAGTTTCAGTGAATCTGCACTTATAACTGATGAAACTTCATTCTGGAGACTTTCAATAAAACTGTTTTTATGATGCTTCTTATAAATATAGGAGCTCAGTGTTTCATAGTTCAACATATTAAAAGAACTAATTTTCCCACTGAAACCAAATCAAGCATATTTGGCAATTAAAGTTTAATATGTGTTCTTATACTTTTCATTGCAATTTTTGTATTTGGGCTTTGCTGTTTACTATGTAGCTAGGTTAATTTTTATAACTGTTTCTTTTCTCAATATATTTAAACTATATTTTTATTATTTAATTTTTAAAATTAAATTAGTGGTAATGCTACCTTTTTAATCTTTATTTTTTGCCATTTTTTTAAACTAGCCATAGACTTTATCTAGTAAGTTAGCTTATTCTACAAAACACTACAAGATGGAAGTTGGATGGGCACCAAATTGCAAAGTCATCCTAAGAGGAGGTTTGGAAATGGTTCTACTTTCTTTTAAGAAAAAAATAGATTATAGTTCCAGAAGTTACGTGTATTTCATGTTAGTACTCAAAAGCATGCCCTAATATAGCAAATATATACCAAATGAGACTTGTGTTATTTACCAAAGTTGACTGTCTAAATAGACTTTGTATACTTCTCAAGACACAGTTAATAAATACATTAAGCATTGTTTTAGTAATACAGAAATGATTAAATAGTTGAATGAACATCTGTGTATTCATTTTTTGTTTAAGGGAGAAAAAAATCACAATTGTATTTCCTTCTTCAGTGACATCCCTTCTCTTCAGATCTAACCAGTATTTTCAATTTGGTGGGGTTTTCTGTTGTTTTTTCTTTTTAATTTTAGAGCTTTCCAAATAACTATAAGCAATACATAATATTATGTGGCATATTTTGAATCAATATAGAATGATATTCTCCTTGCTTTAAGTAGCATTTTACTCAACATTGTTTTTAAGATTTGTCCATTCATTGTTTCCACTGCTCTGTTATAGCTGGTAGGCCACAATTGATCCATTCTTCAGTTAATGGATATTTAGGTTGTTTCTTATTTTTGATATTTAAAACAGTGCTCCAATGAGCATTCTTATGCATATTTCTGAGGCACATGTGTGCATTTTCACTGACATTTATACATAGGAGTGGATTTAATGAGTATACATATCTTTACTTAATATTGTTACATTTCAAACTCCTTTCAGTTAGCAGACATGCCACACTTGGTCACAGACTATCACATTTTAACCTCTATCATATTGATATAATTTATATGATACCTCTGGTTTTCATTTGCATTCCATGATTATTACTGAAATTATGTTTTCCTTTTGCTGAATTTATTTTTATTCTTTGGGTCCCCTTCCTGTCCTCTTCCCTTTTATTGATTTGTAGATACTCTTCATAGTTGGTAATAATTACTTGTTTTGGCTGAATGTGTTGCAGATACTTCTGTCAGTCTCTGGCTTATTGTTTCATGTAGTTTATGGTCTTTTGATTTATTTAATTTTTTAATGTTAATCTAGTCAAATGTATCAGCTTTTTAAAAATGATTTATACATTCTCCATCTTGTTAAATCCTTTTGTTAGCCTTATTTATAAAGATGTTTTTTCTTTTTCTAAAATATAAAGTTTTCTTTGTTCGTATTTAGGTTTTTAAATTCACCTTAAAACTTTTATATACGTGGTACTTCTTGTTAAGGATTTTCTGGAAATAATATATGCTACTCTTAAATTAAATTCCTTTGGTGGATGTATTATTTTAATTTAGATTTTAAAGGTATATGCACTATAAGTATAATATTTTATTAATTTGTACAGTTTATATATAAATAATTGTTTGCTTAGGATATAATGTAGGCTTTTTTAAAACAACCCATGCTTATGTTGTAAACATTTGAATTAATACATCCTAAATCCAAGGTTTTAATTCTTTCAAGAGAAATTCAACTTTTAAGTAAACTAAAACTTTTTACCTTTTTCCTTTTTTTTAAATATTATTTATCATAAAATTGGTCTTTTATTCAGTTTAACAGAAACATTTGTATTTTTATAATTTATTAATTTGTATTCGTTGAAAATTGAAATCTGTCTATTTTTTGGCATGCCTTTCAGAGTTCTGATTATACAAAACCAGGAGAAATTGACCCTACATCTGTAGCAAGTCCCAAAGATCCAGAAGATATACCAACGTTTGATGAATGGAAGAAGAAAGTTATGGAAGTAGAAAAAGAAAAAAGTAAGGAAGCACTAGGGTTATTTTTTAAATGTTTTTTTTTTTATTTTAGGAGGTGGTTTGAATATGCTTTTCTCTCTTTAATTGGTAAAATAAAATAAATCTTACTTTTGAAAATGTTTTAAAGGTGAAACTTAACCAACTTGCTCTTGATTACTCATATTTCATTTACCTGTATATAATTATATAGTTTTAATCTTAATTAAAAGCCATTTTTATAATTATTAAGCGAGAATAAAATAAAGAAGGCAGAACAGTGATTTTCATCTCAATTTATAAGAAAATTGAGGCATGGAAATTTCTTAGTCATACAGATTTAAGCTGTAGATAGAATTGCAATAAATATTACATTTTATTTTTGCTTTTGTAGACTAAGTCTCAGAGTTAAGAATTCTTTATGTTAGGGTTACACATAGAAAGATAACACTTATCCTTAATAGAATAACATGTAAATACAAAAAGCTTTAATTCTCATGGACAAGCTTCATCTTGTGAGTTATATTACCTTGATGGAAATCAAGTAATACAGATTTTTGTAGTTGATTTGTTTATTGGGGATATTTTAAACTACTGAGGTAAAGCATTTTGGATTTCTCACAGATTTTTAAAATATTCTGTTAAGCATTAAAACCTTTTCTTCTCTAGAAGGTAGTTTGTTGCTTTTGAGATCATTGTGTTGCTGGGGTAGTTTCAATTGTAATCAAATATATGTTTATAGTAAGGTTTGTCTGCAGGTCAGTCAATGCATCCATCTTCTAATGGAGGTTCACATGCCACCAAAAAAGTTCAGAAAAATCGAAATAATTATGCCTCAGTAGAATGTGGTGCCAAAATTCTGGCAGCTAATCCGGAAGCCAAGGTATTTTAGCATAAGTTTTTTTTTTTTTTAAACATGTAGGAAACCAATAACTTTTTAAAATATAGGTATTTGTTACTTACTGGGAACTACAGGGTGTCCCAAAAGTCTTCATACAATGGAAAAATTTTATAAAATTTTGTAATGAATATTTTGTAAATAAAGGTATGTTTAGCTACAATTTTCCGTTTTCCCTATGTGTATGGCGACTTTTGGGGCACCCTGTATATATTTTAATATGAGCTATTTTCTTGGTTCACTAATAAATACAGCATATGCCTTTCAAGACATTATCTTATATGAATTTTTAGTTACATTGGTTTATACATTGTACTCTGTTTTTTAACTTTTAAAACCTGTGTGAAGTTTTAAAAAGGAAATAGCTAACAGAAAATTATTTTTGCTTTACGGTAACAGACATTGAATATAAATGTGTTGTCATAAGATTAATTTAATGCTGTAGAACTGGTAAATCTTAGCTGCTTTCCCAAATGAGTATTTCAGAGTGTTAGGGGTTGTATATTGTAAAAATACTTAAGTCCTAGAAAGCTTTAGAATTGAAATAAATATTTTTTCATTATTTTTCCTTAAGTAATTTATTCACTTTCCTCTTTTTAAAATAGAGCACATCTGCTATTCTTATAGAAAACATGGATCTTTATATGTTGAATCCTTGTAGCACTAAAATTTGGTAAGTAATACAAAATTTTAAAAAGTATATTCTATATGTGTACATACTATATCAAGCTTTTATATTAGGGTTAGATTGATTTATTCATATAATCATTTAATAAACATTTATGATTGATTAGTGCTGGTACTATGCAAAATTGAGGACAAATTGCCTTTCTTTTTAAGGAGGTTACAAAAAACAAACAATGACAGACCTCGTTAAACAATTAGGAAATGTTATTTAAAGTACTGTTGAAAGGGTATCATAGAAAGAGAGATGATGTATGGCTGCAAGAGGGGATGAGAGCAGGCTTCCTCGAAGAGGTAATTCTTGAGCTGAATCTTGAATGATTCATAGGAAATGGCAGATGAAGGAGACAAAGATATTCAGGAGCTGTAAGAATAAAGGGACAGTGCTAGAAGGAACATAATTGTTCTATGTGACTGTTAGATGTGACAAGAATAAAGATACAATTAGAGTAGTGGAAAATGAGGCTGGACCATTAGTTTATATATAACCGCCATCCAGTGTTATATACCCAGCTTAAAAATTTTTGCATTCTATCTTAAAGACCATGGGGGACAGCATTTGTTTTAAGAAAGGAAGAGACATGATCTCATTGGCATTTTAAGAAGGCTTGTCCTCAAAGGATGGCCTTCAGCAGAATGCAATTGGAAGCAGAGAAACCAGTTTGGAACCTGTTATCATAGCCTTCGTGGCAAATGGGGGCTTTAACTAAGGCATAGGCAGTTTGGTTACAGAGAAGAGGAATGTATCCGAAAGACATTTATAGCAGATAAATTGGCAGCTCTTGGTTAGTAATTAAATATGAAGAAGAGAGAGACATCTAGGAAATCTCCCAGGATTTTGGCTTCCCTGTTTGGATCTATGATTCTGCCATTAACTAAGAATAGGAACATATATTTGGGGAAAGGTAATGTGTAATAAACTAACAGTGTTATTAGACTACTTGATTTTATTGCACAAAGCAACTGTTTAAAAAAAAAAACTGAGGAAAAATCACCATCATCATGTTGTTTTACTGTAATGAATAAATGAATAGTATATATAATTTTTTAAAAAATTTAAGGAGACACTCTTTAAACTTAAAAGATAATGCTAATTCTACTCTTGGTTTTCACTCCTTTTGGAATGAACGAAACTATTTAAGGGTATTGAGGGATGGTTTTAAAATCTTAATTTTTCTTTTTGCCCTTTAATGATTATCTGAGATTGTAATCAAAGTACTCAGTTTAGGTTTTTGTTTTATTTGTAAAAAGCCTTTATAGTCAGTGATAACTCAAATTTTTATGCTCCAAAAGTTTGTATTTCAAGCAAAGACATGCCAGGATGAAGTCATATGAAGCAGTCATTTTTCTTTATTATGATTTGAAGAATAAGTGATCATAGCTATCCACTTGTATTTTAATGTTTCTGCCAGGCAACATGTACAGTCATGTGCCACATAACGACATTTGAGTCAACAGTGAATTACATATACAAAAGTGGTACCATAAGATTTTAATATATTTTAACTGTAATTGTTCTATATTTAGGTATGTTTAGATACACAAATACTTACCATTGTGTTAGTTGCCCACAGTATTCCATATAGTAACATGCTGTACAGGTTTATAGCCTAGCAGCAATAGGCTATTCTATATAGCCTAGGTGTCTGATAGGCTATACCATCAAGTTTTGCGTAAGTACACTCTGTGATCATACAACAAAATCACCTAATGATGAATTTCTTGCAATGTATACCTGTAGTTAAGCACCACATATTGTATTTGTATATATGTGTTTATTCTGTATTTTACTTTTTGCATATTTATGTATGCATCTTTTCATTGTGTGATTAAAGAACCTCAGAACATGTTTAACTTATTTTACCTGGTTTGAGTAGATTAACCCACCTAAGGCATAATAAGACCACATTGTCTCATTATAGCTTGTAAGTCATAATATCTACTAGAGCCAGTTTACATACCTCATCTTCTTCAGAAGTGCCTTTATTATTCTTGTCCCTTTGTTTCTTCATTTAAATTTTAGAATCATCTTGTTCTATAAAAAATGCTGGCATTTTGATTGGAATTGCATCAACTCTAGATGAATTTGGGGATAATTGACATTTTAGGATATTGAGTCTTCCTATTCTTTGATTTGATATTTATTGAGTACTTGTTACTTGATGCTGCTGCTGCTGCTGCTGGAAAAACATTGTTTCACAAGATAGACTGAGATCTCTGTTGCTATGGAGCTTGTATCTTAGAGAGGTGTCTATCCCTGATCACTAATGAGATTGAGCATATATATCTTCCTGTGTTTGCCATTTAATTTTTCCTCTTTCCTGAAATGCTTGTGTTTTCTATTGATTTATTTATGTTTGTTTTTTTGCTAAGTAAGACTTAGCAGTGTATCTTTTAGAATGGATATAATTTAGTCTATTTTGTAAAACTCTGGATAGCACATTTAAATTATATATGTTACACATATTTTCTCCAGTTTGTGGATTGTCCTTTCAGTTTCTTTGTAGTATCTTTTGATGAAATGAAACTATTTTAATTTTAATGTAGTTGAATTTATCTGTCTTAAAATGTTGGGTTTTTTTTATATTGGTTGTCTCTTCCTGTCCTGAGGGAAATATAAAGATATTATCTTGCATTTTTTCTAGAATTTAAACATTTTGTACTTTACATTTAGATTTTTAATCCCTCTGAAATGGCTTTTTTAAAATATGGTGTACAGAAGGGATTTATGCCCCCTTCCCATTTTTATGTTTAGATAATTGTTTATTTAATAATTTGCATATCCCCTCTGATTTATAATGGTACCTTTGTTGTAAAGTTCCGTTATAAGCATAGATACTTTTCTGTATTCTCTGTTCTGTTTCATTAGTCAGTTTATCATTACCTGCAGTAACAACACACTTTAGCTTATAAATCTTAGTATTTGGAGGGCAAGTTTTGTGCTTCTGGACTGACTTAACTATTCTTCTGCCTCTGCTTTTTCTTATAAATTTTAGACTTTAGTTCCCCAAATGTCATATAGGGATTTTGTTTGGAATTGTATTGAATTTTTAAATGACTTTCAGATACTGAATTTTCTTATCCATAAATAAGGCCTATCTTTCTTTGTTGCCTTTAATGTCTTTCATTCAAGTTATTACTTTAAAAAGTTTTCCATAAAAGTATTATATATTTTTTATTAAATTTTTTCCAGGGCAACCTTTTTTTTGGTTACAGTTGTAAATGATATCTCCTTAAAATTACATTCTATTGTGTAAAAGCAATGCAATTGATTTTTATATATGGATCTTGTATCTGACTATCTCATATTCTCTTTTTATTTTTAATAATTTTATATGTAGATTCTTTGGGAGTTGTAAAGAATTATAGTTTCCCTAGATTTTCTTTTTCTTTTTAAATATTTGTAATTCCTTTCATTACATTTTGCTTTATTTGCCGTAACATGCTGACTAGACCCTTGGGAAGAAAGAAACATAGCCAAGCTTAGGAATTGCAGTCTTTGATGGGAAGCCATATGCTCAGCTGCATCTTGGGCGTTTCTGTTACTGAAAGGCAGAAGGGAAAAATGTAAAGTAACCAGTTAGTGTTTATTTAGTGAATCTATAAAATGGAGGTAATATCTCTTGCATTTGGTCATAAGAATTAAAGGGAATGGGCGTAAGTCATCTAATATGGTCTCTGACCAAAAGTAAGGATTCAGCAAATGTTGGTTTGCCTCTCCTCATGAATCTTTCTCTGAAACTTGATTGTTTTTACCATCTCCTGGGACTTAGTTCTGTTGCTCTTCAAGATTAGACACTGTTATTTTTAATGCTGTTGATTTATTTAGCATTTAATTGTCAATCTATATAAGATTGCCTTTGATACAATAGTTTATTAAAGCAGTGATTAGAGTGCTGGATGTCATGAGCATTGCTTTTCTCAAATGCCATGCTATATGCAGTTTTATTTTATGCATATGGAACTATTAATTTTTTTCTAAGCAGCAATATTTTGTGGCATCTTTCCATGTTAATAAATATAGATCTCTAGCATCAATTTTTAAAAACAGCTTTATTGAGGTATAGTTGACATATAGTAAATTGCATGGTCAATAAACTACAACATGTTGAAGTGTGTATAATTTGATAAGTTTTGACATTTATATATCTGTGAAACCATCACCACAATAAAGATAGGTAATGAATATATCCATCACTCCCAAAAGTTTCCTAACCACCCCTCTGTAATTTCTCTCTCTCAAACCCTCTTCCCCCACAGCCATTACAGCTCTGCTTTCTGTCACTATAAATTAGTTTACATTTTCTAGATTTTTGTATAAATGATAGCTTATAGTACCAGTTTATTAAATAGTATTTCATTGTCTGGGTGAACCATAATTTGTTAATCCTCTTTGCTAAATATTTACATTGACTCTCCCACCCCCATCTTATAGACTGTGCTTTGATATAGCAAAATGTGTATGCAAGGGTGGATATCTGGAGCAATGTGTCCTTAAGATAAATTTCTAAGAGCTAAATCAAAGACTGTGATACCTTTAAGACAAAATGTGCCTCTAGACTAGTCATTTGACACTATTATTGGCTGTTTTTAGGAAAGTCATTCCCTTCTCCAAGAATGAGCTTTGTCGTTTAAATAAAAGTATCTTTTTAAATAGGTGGGGCTGATCAGTATCTTGTTTTATTTACATTTTTTCCCCCACTAATGATATGCTTTGGAAGTACTTAAAAGTATTCCCTTATGAATAATTCAGGATACAAATCCTCCTCCTTTCTTAACATTTTAATGAGCAACTTTTAATAGAAGTCTAGTTTATACAAATTGAATGTGTTTAATACTGTTATTTTGGTTGGTTTATCTAAATAATTGTCTTGTGTTCTTTTTGAAGGTTTGTTATTGAACTTTGTGAACCGATTCAAGTAAAACAGCTTGATATTGCAAATTATGAATTATTTTCTTCTACTCCTAAAGACTTTCTGGTTTCTATCAGTGACAGGTAAATTCTGAAGTTTGTTTCTATAGGATCTATGTTGGATCTTTGGAATAAAAACAAAAAAAAAGGGCCACTCTTTTGACTTCAACATTTTACTGTCAGTTTGTAGTGATAGTAACAGTACTACTGTATTGTAGACTCTTGTTAGTCACTTACTTTCATTAGGTTATATAATACTTTAACATAACAACCATATGATATTATTCCCTTATAAGATGAGGAAACAGGTAAGAGGAGGTTAAGTAGCTTGCCTAGGTCACATGACTTGTGAGTTAGACAACCAAGATTGAAACCTAGAACTCTTGTGACTTCCAAGTTCTTACTTTTAATCATTAAGTTCTATTGCTTCCAAACATTTCTTTAAAAATTTATTAAAAACATACAGGTACAGGTGCATCCTTTTATGAGGTATATTTTTGTTAAAGTCTATTCCGAAACTTTTTTTGTACATGTGTGATTATGAAAGAAATAAACATTGTAAGAAATTTGGAAAAAACTACATCTTATCAACTAAAGATAACCATTGTTAGCATTTTAATATATCCCTTCCAGTTTTTCCTGTGCATTTATTTATTCTATAAAAAGTATTTGCTTTTTACTTCTTACATCCTGAGAGTATCTTTTTGTCTTTTAAATATACCATTTTTAATGTGTACTAAATATTTTTCCTTTGTTGGAGGTATTTAATCATTCCATAAATACTTTTTGAGTGCCCATATTATGCCATGTAGGATGCTATTATTTATGTAACTCTTCTTCTGTCATTGATGATTAAGAGTTTTCCATGGTGTTTCTTCCTCCACCTCACACACAGCATCACATGTATATAGTTTTTGAGATCAGTTCTTAAGACCTCTTGAGAATTTCATCTGTTATTCTGCGACTAATCTTGCTCACATTACTTCTTTTTTTCTCTACGCTGCAATTTTCTTACATGTCAAATGGACATATGCAGCTCTGAAAAGTAAAGTGTATTTTTTTTGATGTGGAAAAAGAGCTCATTCGAGGAGTTCTTTAAATGTTACAGTAAACAAAAATAATAGTTTTAGATTATCATATCCAATTTCCTTTCTTTTATCATATCCAGTTTCCTTTAAAAGAAGGGGAACAGCTATGTAAGATATGTCAAATTCAAGTGTTGTAAAAGTTTTTTTTCTCTTGATCCCTTTTCCACCAGTTCTTGCATTGTAGTTTACATCATCATACACTTGTCAGTATGTGTAGAGTTGTACCACCTTCTTCCAAGATGATCTCTTGACTTTCTGTTTTAAAACCTCCAGGAAGCCCTCCCAAACTCCAAGAAGTGGTACTGGCCCTGCTTTGTCTAATGGTGTGATTTTTCAAAGCATTCTTTCCCTGTTGAGGGGAACCTATCAGTTTAGTTAGAAAAGAAAATGTAAAATAATTCAGTGACCTGTTATATTTAAACTATGTTGTCATTGTTCACCTGGAGAGGGAAAAAATGTACAGGATATATTTTGAAAATATGATGGAAGCTCTCAGTATGTGGTTTATAATTTTTAAAAGTAATATTGATATTTTATATTATCTAGATATCCTACAAATAAATGGATTAAGCTGGGTACTTTCCATGGTAGAGATGAGCGGAATGTCCAGAGTTTCCCTTTAGATGAACAGATGTATGCAAAATATGTGAAGGTAATGTTTATACATACAGGACTATGTTCTATAATGAAAACATATCTGTTATCCACATTTTATACACCCCAACCCATTTAGAAATTGAAAAATTCAGAGGAAATTGACTATAAAATACCATTTAATGAAACAATTCTTGCTTGGATACATATTATTTTATGAGACAAATGTTAGTTAATGCATTCCCTTTTGTATCACTGGTAACTTTTTTTTTTTTTTTTTGGAGACAGCGTCTCACTCTGTTGCCTGGGCTAGAGTGCCCTGGCATCGGCCTAGCTCACAGCAACCTCAAACTCTCGGGCTCAAGTGATCCATTTGCCTCAGCCTCCTAAGTAGCTGGGACTACATGCATGCGCCACCATGCCCGGCTAATATTTTTTCTATATATTTTTAGCTGTCCAGCTAATTTCTTTCTATTTTTAATAGAGATGGGGTCTCGCTCTTGTTCAGGCTGGTCTCGAACTCCTGACCTTGAGCGATCCTCGGGCCTTGGCCTCCCAGAGTGCTAGGATTACAGGTGTGAGCTACCTCGCCAGGCCTCACTGGTAACTTATAGGCTGTTTTTTTATTTGTGTCTCTGATAAGATTCCACATTATAACTGTGAAATTATTTTGAGTCTTTATGCAAAACATCATCTTCATAGTATTTCTATTTTGAAACCCAAATCATTGCTAGTCACTGAAGTATTTAAAACAGTTCTGATTTCTTATTAGAATCTGGTTACTGGATCATTTTAATTGCAATATCTAATTATTGGACACGGTTATAGCTTTTACCTTTTCTTTGTATATTCAAATGAAATATTCTGTGTCCAAATATCAGTTTAAAATAGACTTTTAAACACTGATATTAAGTATTCCCTCTGCTTCCTCCACCAACTAATCAAGTAGTGATTATCACTCTTGAATTAGATTTAAAGAAATTTCTACTCCTTTCCTTCCTGCCTCCCCCGCTTTTTGTCTTTAAAATAGTAGGCATACCTTAAAATACTGTTTTGTTAATATTAATAATGTGACCTTTTGGAATGGTAACAGTTCTGATTTCTATCCTTTCTTCTTTAAATGTGAGAACTTACAGGTGCTACCTAATTTCATCTTCTATGATTTTACTGTCTCTTTTTAAAGCATGTATTAAATTGACTTCTCTTAATGGCTAACTTTGTAGTATTCTTAGTCTCAGCATAAAAATGGTAAATTCTATTTTGAAAATACGATTGATATTCTCAGTTAATAATTCAACAGATTTCAAAGAAACGAAGGATCATCTTCAGTTCCTTTTAAAATGAGTACTGAAACAATTATTTAATGACCTTTTTATATAGTATACTTTTTATAGTGTGAAGAGGAAAAAATGTTAAAAATCATTAGCCGGGTGTTATAATTGTATTTAATTTTGCAAGTAAGACGACTCACATGCTATGAAATAGTTTTGAGAATCACTCTTTATACTAGCTACTTTGTTAATAATGAAAGAATATTTTATTGGCGGCATTAAAAAAATGCCATGTAAAACTTTCTACCTTGTCCTTTTTATGGTGAGAGAGTATAGAGCATTTGGGTGATTAGGTTTATGAAAAACCTTCATTGGTAGAATTGAGTCTAGAAGCAAAAAACACTCTGATTCTCATTTTATAGCAATAAATGTTATATAAGTTTACCTGGGTCTTTCTTATCCTAAAAGAACTAAACTCAAATCTACAAACTACTTTAACAACTTACATTTTAAAAGTGCATCAATAAATATCTTCCACTTCTGTAAATTATACTTATATAACATAGCATACCAAAAATTCATTCTTTCTCTGAAACAACTCATATACAATATTGTATAAGTATAAATATCACTTTCTTTATATGTATATACATAGAACATATGCATATATATCTACATATGTATCAATATATATTCATATATAGATACATACATGATACATATCTATAATATTTAATTTAAGAGAGATTATTTCTAGATACTGTTTATTAATTACTTTTAGAATGCTTTAGGACTGGGCACAGTGGCTCATGCCTGTAATCCTAGCACTCTGGGAGGCCAAGGCAGGAGGATCGCTTGAGGTCAGGAGTTCAAGACCAGCCTAAGCAAGAGTGAGACCTTGTCTCTACTAAAAATAGAAAAAAATTAGCCAGTCAACAAAAAATAGAAACAAAAAATTAGCTGGGCATGGTTGCTCGCACCTGTAGTCCCAGCTATTCAGGAGGCTGAGACATGAGGATCACTTGAGCCCAGGATTGCTGTGAGCTAGGCTGATGTCACGGCACTCACTCTAGCCAGGGCAACAAAGTGAGACTCTGTCTCAAAAAAAAAAAAAAAAAAAATGTTTTAATATCTAACGGATAAGTAAAATAGCAGTGAATTTTAGATTAGTTCACTGTATAACTTTAAAGTTAATTTATTTCATTACAGTTATTTGGATTAAATTTAAATTGTTGCATTGATTTCTGCAAAGAATTAAGAATACTACAATGTTATCCATCACAGTACATTGCTTTCTATACTTTAATTTTACAGTATAATTTACAAATATTTAAAGTTGCTTATGGCATGTTATCTAGACTTTGGAACTGATTTCTTTTTCTTTTCCTTTCTCTTGCTTCAGATGTTCATCAAGTACATAAAGGTTAGCAACCTTCTCTTTTGCCATATTGAATAACAGGGCATGGCATATTAATGCATTACAAAAACTTTACAAGTATTGATTTTTGGGGAAATGAGGACTTTATTTTTAGAAATGTTATAATGAAAAACTGAGTATATTGTTACATGCACTCTGCTAGCTTCTCGTTTCATGTTCTTTTATTCTTTAGGTGGAGTTGGTATCACATTTTGGATCAGAGCACTTTTGTCCATTAAGCCTTATAAGGTAACGCAGAACAAAATACATTTACTGAGTGCTTATTTTTAAAAAGACGATATATAAAAATCCCAATATATTTAAAGTGAAGAAATAATTTTCTCTTATGTGAAGTTCATACTGTAGAAATATGAACCCTGAAGCCTTTCTTTCCCTTGAGTGCATTTTGGAAAAATTTCAAAATATCCTCTGTTAAAGAATAAACTTCATTTTGTGTATTTGGTTTAACTTTCTTCTATTTTGCTATGATGAAAATGTATAGAAACATTTTAGACTGGTATAACAACTTGGTCATTATGTTTCTAAATGTCTTAAGTAGATTAGTTTTACATTTTAATGGAAGCAGTAGATAAGTAAAATGAAAGGAAAAGCCATTATTATCTTGGATTCCAAAGGCCAGTGGTTCTCAAAACATAATAAAAGTTGATGTGTGTCACTTATTGTGAAGAGGTAAGTCTTAACAACACTGTTTTGTTTTGGAAGTCTTCAATGAGATTGTTTTTGATAGGGTATTTGGCACTAGCATGGTGGAAGAATATGAAGAAATTGCTGATTCCCAGTATCACTCAGAACGTCAAGAACTATTTGATGAGGATTATGGTAAGTAACTTTAAATAGGTGACTATTATATATATATATTTTTATTATTTATTATATTTTTTAAATCTAATGGTGAGTATAGATTACTTAAATCAATATGACTGTTGTCTTTAGACTTTAGTTTTGTTGTTTTTAACCCTAAGCCAATTTTTTTTAACACCTATTTTCCAGTATGCTTACTTTGTTGTTGTATTGTATTCCAGGTTTATTAGTCAGTTATTTGTAACTGAAACTCCCTTCCATAAAATCAGTATTATAAATTATGATTATATCCCTGTGCCAGGCCCCACAACCTGTTGATCTCATAAGGCAGCTGACATAGTAGATAGGAGCGTTAATTCCTTTGGTTTGCCATGAGCAAGCACATTAAAGCCTGAGCTTTCGAGAAACTCCTGTGAGCCTGAGGAGGTAGAGGAAAGTTTTATGACTTGTTCCATTTCTGCTTTAAGTACTTATTTCAAGATGTCTTAACCATAGTTTGAACAATCTGAATTTTTCCTTTCCTCATTTTTGTGTAAGTGAAATGAAGACATTGACTAAGAGTTGGTAAAGTATTATATATTGAAAGCTTGAATAAAAGTCTTATAAATATGGTTAAAATTTTGGTAAGCGTTATAGTTTTCCTTGGTGTATTTTGGTTTGTTAAATGGCTTCTGAATTTTACTTTCTTTTTGCAAACTTGTTTTAGATGTATAATTCATATTTATTATAAAATATTTTAAATGTCAACTGACTTTGACAGGACATAATTTGAGTTTTTAAACATATTATTGGATCTAGTTCTCAGCATAAGTACTTTCATTTTCTCTCTAAACAGATTATCCACTGGATTATAATACTGGGGAGGATAAATCATCAAAAAATCTGCTTGGTTCTGCTACAAGTGAGTATCTTGAGATTTTCCTATTCACATTACTAATGTGTTTTTCAACTTTGTCGTTCTGACAAAGGACATGGACATTTTGTTGTGGTATGGTTTAGAAGACGTCTTTTCCCAATGTTGAACTTGGGCTTTTCAAAAGTATTTCTATGGAAATAAAATAGGAAGAGTGGATGAAAAGAAAGAGCTAAATGGAAGCATTTATAAAGGTGTTTCTTCTGCTCTAATTAGACACTCATATTTTGGGACAAATTTCTTGTAGTGAAGAAAGGCTGTGAATTTCCTTGGGAAAAGAATTATTACTAAAGAGGTTGTGTGCATCAGTGAAGTCCTAGCGAATGAGGATTTGTTATCTATAGGTATGGTTAGTTTTCTATTTAATTGCAAAATATAAAGACTGTTCTTATCCATAATAATACTGAGTATCAATAATGATACTACTACTACTAATATACTCTTCATAAAGTAAAGAAACAATGACCAAGACACTTAGATTGTTGTTATTCCAAAGTAGTGTCTGAACCTAGTGGTAGGCTGACTAAGGAGATTATAGAAAACCATTACCCCTGGCACTTTATTTTTACTGGTAGAGTGTGGGTAGGTATATTTTAATGTTATTTTTGGTTATTTGTGAAGAATGTAAAACTGGAAAGAGTTTTCTATTTGGAGATTAATAATTTAATTTAATAAAAATAAATCTTAGTAAAATAGGAGACTAGCTGCTTGTGCTTGTGCTTTTCACTTGTTGCTCTTAGTGAATTGAATTGCTCAAATACCAACATTAGTATAAACATCAACTTTATAACTTTTTTAGATATTCAACCAGTAGTGCATATACTTAGGTAGTTACTTTGTACAGCCATAGTATATGGAGTTAAGAATCAATGTCTCTTTCTTTTCATCTTTCCTTCCTGCCTTTCCCCCCTTCTTTCCCTCTTTTCTTCATAGAGGAATATGGACTTCAGTAGACTTTTTAAGGGATGGGAAGAGGAGTATTAAAAATACCTACAGGAAAGTCCTTGATTGCAAAGTCATATTACAAAGTATTATTCAACTTCGTTACATATTCAATATACTTTGTTTTACTTTATTGCTAGGGTTCTGACATTTTAGATATTAGTGATTACTTTTAAATAGCATCTCTAGCTATCTTGTTGATGATGATGTAAAAATAGTTGTCTCATTCACTGCTATGAGGATATAATTTTTTAGGTGTGAAAGAAATGATACAATTTTATCTGGCTGGATATTAATATTATTTATGTCCATAAATTTATATTCTGTATGTTACATGAGAGTCATTATTCTGCCACTTATATGAATTAGCTCAACAATGCCAAGTTAGCTCTGGAAGCATCATTATTTCACGGGGTTGGAAAATAGCCCCAGATTAAAAGATGTCTAGTTTCCGACAGTTACTGGAAAGGAGAAGGTACCCTAGGGAAATAATGTCTTACCATAGTTTAAGATAAAGGAAAACCTTGTTGATATTCTGGGTTTTCTCTTTCTGTGTGTCTATGGGATTAACTCCTAGACACCTTTAAAACCTAACCATATGTTAGTGGAGGACATTTCCCTGTTTATAATCTCTTCTCTGACCAGTGTATTATTTTAATTGATTAGTCATAGAATCTCATTTAGATCCTCCTTTTTGGATCTTTCTCCTTGAAGATGTGTTTTTTGCTGACACATTACTTATTTTTTCTTTTTACTAATTTCTAGGAGGGCAGTGTTACCATTTAGTGTTCTCATTGTTGAAAGAATTTGTATAGTGATACAAATTGGGTGGGAAGATGTCAGCTGAGCATAAGTGTGGAAAATGGAGTTTAAAACAATCTCCACCTCTTGAAGTTTCAGAACAAGAGAGGCAGTAGGAGATGAGTGATAAGACTTTGCCATCATAAAATGTTATAAACATGGTCTAATACTGCTGCTTTCTATATCTGTGGCCTTATAGTCTTCTCTGAAGAGTTTGGGATGGTTTTTGAGCTTGACTTACCTATAGCCTTGTCCAAGGTGGTATAACTTTAAAGAGTACATAATAAAATAGAATCAGGCCAAAGACCTGGTCTCTGGCATGAGAATGTCCGAGTTTGACCATATTCATCACCACTTTCTAAATTAGCTTGAAATTGGCCTATTTGAACCTAATTTATTTTTCCCTTGTTTTTAATATGAACATATTTCCTACAAAATAGAATTCTGGAGCTTTAATCATAAAAGAAACTTCTTTTTCTTTTTTCTATCAAGTAGTTAGCGGTTATAGGAAATATATGTCACCAGAATACATTGCTTCTGATGAGACTTGGATGTCAGAGAGCATGTACACTGCATATTTTAGACATTCTTGATACTATGTAATGTACTTAACTGCTAAAAAAGAAGAAACTACTATCTTAGAGCTGTGTTCTTGGCTTTGTGTATATGCCAGTTCTGGCAACTCTTCTGCCTGATTCTTTTGTTTACATTCTTGAACTAAAACGTTTGAATTTTTTACATTAACAAGAATTCTTCATATTACCCTGCTTTCCTTGTGCTTTGTTATCTAAATTTGCCAGGTCACTATCTACTTTAATATTTATGCAAGTCTGCCTTTGCTCTCATACATGTGGTCTGCATTTTATTAAAATCACTATAACTGCAAAAGGTAGATATGTGCATGTTTAAGACAAAATGTAGTTTTTATTTTCTTTTAAGTCAAAGTATTTTTATGAATATATGTATATATATATATATATATATGTGTAAGTGTTAAGGTCCTAGGAGGACCATTTTCCTAGAAGATGGAAGTGGCTGTGCTTCGTAGGTAGTACATGTAAGAGGAAATAGTTTTTTGTTGGTTTCTCTTGTTATGTTATAGCACAGGTATAATAAACTCTTGAACCTCAGCAGCCTGGACAAAATTTGTTTTCTGTATCAAAAAGAGCCATTGATGTACTGGAGACTGATTAATAACATGGAAATATTTGGCCATTAGGATAGTTTTATTCCTAAATAAATTAGGTGGGATGAATAAGTTGCCCAACTCAAAAATAAAGACGTTGACTGATCCAGGAGAAATCAGGGATAGTTATCTATAGTTGAAGTTATTACTTTAGCCTATTTTTGAGACTTTTCAGTGGCCAGATTATCACAGTGACAAGCTGTCATGTATTTGGATGCAAGTTGAGAATGGTCAGAATAGAATATTCACAATGCTGCTTTCTCTCAAAAGAC
>VBSM01000662.1:9066776-9084243 GCA_008086735.1 Cheirogaleus medius
AAAGACTATGTTAAGCAATGTTCTGTGAATGTCGGAAAAGTATTTCTTTTAGGTTAGATGGGCTGAGAAAGTAGGAGTTTGCTAAATTTTACTTTTGTTACCACGTACCCTGAAATGGTGATGATAATAAATAATATTTTTAAAGGGTAGCTAGTATGAATCATCTTTATTATAGGTGCTAGTATTAAAATTTAGGTTCATGAAAGAATACTTTAAAGCTAATTTCTTTATACAGAGTAACATGTACTCTTTTCTTGAATTCTTTAATAATAAATGCCAAAAAATTTGAAGTCTAAGGTAAGATCTCACTTTGAAGCACAAGAAAGTAGACTGTTGATTCCACAATTTGGATTTGTGAGGCAGTCAGCTTTGACTGAACTTTAGGTAGCAGCATAAGTAGAGGGTCATATCTAATACTGCAGTATTGGTTGGTGTTAAAAGTGGGTTTACGAGAAAATAACATTTTCCATTCCTGACTTCGTCTTAGTTTATGAGGAAATATGGAGTTTCTATTTCTGTCATTATCTCTTGCTGAGGCATCTCGTTAGCCCTAAGAATGAAGACCACTTTTCTCTGTTCACCAGTTGGCCAGGCTGAAGGGCCATTTTAACACATTTAAACATGCTGTTTAAACATTTTAAAATGGCTTATATCAAGCTCTTGTGTGTTATACTAATGATTGGAAACAAAGTACTACTACTTTCTTGTCTTTCAGAATACAGAATCATAATTATGTGAAGATCAAAAGTATAACTGTCTCCTATCTATCACCTTTAAAACAGTCTAAAATCTCCTACTACTTTCTCCCAGACTAAAGCATATGTTTTACAGGATCAGCTCCATGTGATAGTGCTTGGCTTGCTCCCAGCCTCTTTGATGTACTAGATTTTTCTCTCTTAGATCCTTTCCTACTTTTCACATCTCTGGTTTTCATTGAAAGTGTGATGAAAACCGTGTGGATCTCTTTTAGGAAAGGAGACTAAGATGGAAATAACTTACAAGGCTTAATAAGTAGCCCCTGCCAGGCCTTAGTATTTTAACAGGAGAATAGAATACTTCTAGTGAAATTTCAAACATTAGATTGAGGGTGGAAGTTAATTTCATTTGAAATTGCATCACATTACTGGAAAGAAGCCTCCTTATTCCTAGCACCAGCTTTTCATGGAGTTCTGCTATTTTGCGGTCCTCATTTGTGGGTCTATTTGCATAGATTTTGAGATTTATACCACTTTTTCATATATCTTCTGTGGAAAGAGAGGCAGGATTAGCAAGTATGCAAATTCCTCTACCTATAACACTTTGTTTTATGACTTTAACTTTTAATTATTCTGCCCCATATCTATCCCCGCTCAATTCACAAAAGAATCTGTATGCTCTATACTCCAAAAACATTGTTATTTTAGCCAATCAGTTTTTTTTTTTTTTTTTTTTAGAGACGGGGTCTCGCTCTTGGTCAGGCTGGTTTCGAACTCCTGACCTTGAGCTATCCACCCGCCTCGGCCTCCCAGAATGCTAGGATTACAGGCGTGAGCCACCGCGCCCGGCCCAAGCCAATCAGTTTTTAAATGTCACTTGAGAAATTTGATTCTATACAGTATCAGTTTGGAATTTAGCCATATTACCAATAGATACTATGTGCTAATAGTTATTTTCTGTTTTTCTTTGGATAATCTCACTGTTTTGTTTGCTTTTACCTGTGATAATCCCTCATTTAAGAAAAGCTTTTGTTTTTCAAGTTTTTTTTTTAACTGTAGCCTTTTCAAAGAAAAACAAGCTTTTCTGTAAAATATGAATTTTGATCATTACATTTTATCACTGTCCTAGTACAGGATGTATGTTGAGTTATACTTGAATTTTCTAATATGCTGAAAACTGTGTTTTCATAAAAGGTTTGGGGAAGCTTTACCAAAAAGTATATTTAAATTTAAAATTCCTTCTGAACACAAAAATTCAGATTTATGCATCACACCTTTGGCCAAAATTTATTTGTGTCCTATACTGGACTTTAGTAGTCAGGTGAATAAAAAGGTAACTTGCCAAAAGATGCAAAAAGGTCATTATAAATGACTTTTTGACTATCTGATATTAATTTATATGAGAATATTTAGGTGTATTGGTATTTTTTTCTGATTGAATTTTGTTTTAGATGCCATTCTAAATATGGTGAATATTGCTGCTAATATTCTGGGAGCAAAAACTGAAGACCTGGCAGAAGGTACCTAATCATTTTATGGGTCTTTTAAAGAGCTAGTATTCCAGGAGTCCTTCTAGTTAGGAAAATCAAGTAATGAGCCAAGAAAATTTGATTTTTCATATAGAAATACAAAAATAGTTGAAAGGAGCTTACTGATCTTCTGTTATTCATTGTTTATTTGAATTGTACAAGTTCTTTTTAATAAAAGGATCTTGTCTATATAAAATTCATGAATTTGTTTTTTGATTCTTCGCTGCTGTGATAGTGATGATTTTATCCCTTATCTCTTTACTGAGGTTTTAATGTCCTAATAGTACTTCAGATATGTTTTCCTTTTATGTATCAAATAGCTACTTAATTTAGAAAGCCATCTTTTCCTTGCAGAATGGCAAATAAAATATTAGCAAGGAGAAATAAACTTGCCTTTTTTGTTTTTAAAAAATGTTTAGTTCTAAGTACATACTTGAAATGACCCACTTATTTCCTCTCATTCTCTTTAATAACTCTTTCAGATATCTAGAAGGTATATTAATCATGTAAGATTACACAGAATTCGTAGTCATTTGACTTGTTTTAATTATCTGAGAAATTAAGAAATAATACACATTACTTGTAGTTGTGATCTTATACGATCATTTCTTTCTGAAAGAACTTTGATTTAAAAAAAGAAGTCTGTAGTAGCAAACCTATTTGACTTTTTTCTTCTCCTCCAAGAAACTAAAGTTATTTATTTGTTATAATAAAATATTTTCATGGTACAGCTTTTAAAAATGGAACTCAATATGAGCATCTTTCTTAAAATAGGAAATAAAAGTATATCTGAGAATGCCACTGCCACAACTGCACCTAAAATGCCTGAATCAACTCCTGTTTCAACTCCTGTTCCATCTCCTGAGTAAGTTATACTGTAATATTAAATAGAGTTCTAATAAAATGGAGAACTAAGTATAATAAAAAAGGAACTTGTGATTTGTGTGTGAAATGATTACCTTTAGAGAAATCTGAATCATAGGACAGACATTCCATAGTCACTCAGAACATCTTTGAGTTCCTTCTTCCCATTAGTGTTTATGTGTACTGGGAGTGCGCTTCATTCTAGACCAAACATTTGTTGTTTTTATATTATGTATTACATTCATTATTCACAACACTTATCTTTTCCTTATTGTAAATAGTTGACCTGACTATGCACAGGTACAGGCTTGAGGACAAATTTTAAAGGCCTGTTTTTATTTATTAAGGTCAAATTGAAAGGCATCGATTGTGTATCTCTATCTCTAGAAAGCTACAAAGGATACCCGAAATACTTAGAGCAGTGGTTCTTGAGTTATCTGTTTGTCACACAGCAAGCTCTTATGGTGTTCTATTTCTCTGAACTGTATAGAGTTTTTCTCCAGGTTGCAGTGGAGCACTTTGGGCAGGGATGTATATAGATAGGTTATCAGGTAAAATATACTCATTTTTTGTCTTTCCTACCAGAGAGGGTTACTTTTTTTTATCCTTTTTCTTATCTATAATAGTTAATAAACTCTTAATGATTTGGATAATTGGATATAGTTATTATAGATTTAATTTATGTATATTTCATTAGGTATATGCCTATAAAACTTGGCAAGTCCTTTCTCTTAGAGGAATTCTACTTAAGAGGTTAAAATATTTGAACATGAAACAGTTCTAGGTAGTATGTAATGAGACCTACAGTGAGTATGCTTTGAACTGCAATTCCTGAGTACTATACTATTAAAAAATGAGAATTTTATGCTTTGAAGAGCATAATGAGAAATATATATTCTCCTGTGTTAATCCTGCAAATGACTGAAGATATTTAACGGGTAATTAGAGAGAAAATATTATGTGTTATTGATTCCTAGAAGGACCTAGGAAATCTATTGGGGATAGAGACATTCTTGGTGTTTCTAATTACGTGGAGCTATGATTGCTATTCCTGATTTTGTAACTAGGCTTCTTCAGTTAACAATGCATGGTATATCTTATTTTTCTAAATTAAATAGTTAATTGTATTTTATATATGTATACACACATATACATATATACATGTAGATAGGAATATTTGTTGAAAGATAAGTCAGTTTTTACTTTTTTATATTAGTTTTTAATAGATATTTTTCCATAATTTTTTACTTAATATTTCTATATGTTTGTCTTAAATTCTTTTTCATGATTGTATAGCAATCCTTTGAGGAAAATATATGAAAATGAGAGAACCTATAACTTAGAGAACCTAAGTTATTTTGAAAAACTGACATTTTTTTCCTGGGTTTGAGTGAATTTTTTTTAAGTATTGCTCTGATTAGAGTGTATATAGATGGTGTATAACATCTATAAACATAAGTTTTTATCAAATTCAGTTTAGTTTTTCTCCTCCTTCTCTAGACATTACTACTTTTTACTGTCATTTATTTGGTAGATAATAAACAATATACCACCGGAATATGTAAGAAATGTTATTAGAGAGTATATACATGGCAATAAATATCTTTCTATTTAGAAAAGCATGGCCTAATTGTGTTTTAATTTAATCTATTCGTCAACAAAATGAAAGTCCACCTTGTAGATATTGTCTGTTTTATTACCTTCTCCTATCTTTGCTATTGCGACATTAGTCTTTATTTGAAGACATACCCTGACATCCTCAGTAATTTTTCAGAGTAGGAAAATTGTGAATAAAGGTAATTCTTTTTGGTATTCAAATTACTGTATTTTTTTCATATTGCACCTTTTGTGCTGTAGGGCTGTACCCAGAAATTATCTTCATCTTGGAAAGAACCACAGGCATCGTAATTTACAACACTGTTCCCATCAGGTCCACCTTCCCACTTGCCTATACTCCATACACATAGAGCCCAAAAATAGAATAGAATTAGTAACACTGTTAGTTTATCATAAGCCAGAGTTTTTATTTAAGTTTTTAAGTATTTGGCTTAAATAATAGAAAATTAGCCTAGACAGTGTAAAGATTATTGGTGGTGGTGGGGATATGTTTCTTCTCTTCTAAAGCAAACAATCTTATGTGTGTATTTAATGCTGTGTTGCAATTCAGATCATCCTCAGAAAAATTATGTTTGAGAAATCTAGCTGCCTTTTGAAAATAGGGTATTCAAGCACAGAGTACATTTATAAGTATTAAGAATCCTGGATTCTGGTTCTAGCTTTGGATCTTATAGCTGTGGATAGCTTAATTTCTGTTCTGTAATGAGTGGTGAGGCTTGTAAAGATTTGCTGACTATTTTATGGGAGGAAAGGTACACTATACATTCAGTGAACAGAAGTATTCATTAAACAGATTCAAAGAAAGCAAGTTTGTTATGATAAATGTGGTTTGAGTCATCTGACTGGTAACTTGATAAATGGTCTTTCTGTTACCATTTCTGAGCCATATTTGTTTTTATAATAAAAATGAAGGTGAAAAATTCATCAAAAAATAATTTGAGTTTCTTCTGTATTCCCAGCCTTCCTCTTATGTATGATAATGTATAATAATGTTTAATAATACGTATAATAATGTTTATTTTCCTTAAAATTGTTTTAACTTTAGGCTTTCAAATAAAGTGGTTTGTAATTATGATATATATTTCTAGGTATATAACCACTGAAGTACCTGTACATGACATGGAGCCATCAACACCAGATACTCCAAAAGAGAGTCCCATTGTACAATTAGTTCAAGAGGAAGAAGAGGAGGCAAGTCCATCTACAGTGACCCTTCTGGGCAGCGGTGAACAGGAGGATGAATCATCACCCTGGTTTGAGTCAGAGACACAAATATTTTGTAGTGAACTGACCACAATTTGTTGTATTTCTAGTTTTTCAGAATATGTATTTAAATGGTGTTCAGTTAGAGTTGCTCTTTATTGGCAGCGCAGCAGAACTGCTCTGAGTAAAGGAAAGGATTATCTTGTTTCAGCTCAACCATCATTACTGCTACCTGCAGAATCAGTAGAAGTTTCAGTATTGAAACCTCCGAGTGGAGAATCGGACAGTAAGGATGTGGAAAGGGAAGCTGAAATTGTTCTTGCTGACTTAAGTATGCACCAAGGTGATTTGATGAATCACACTGTAGATGCAATTGAACTTGAACCAAGCCATCCTCAAACTCTTTCTCAGTCTCTTCTCTTAGATATTACTCCAGAAATCAATTCATTATCTGAAATAGAAGTATCTGAGTCTGTTAAATATGAGACAGGACATACACCATCACAAGTGATTCCACAAGAGAGTTCTATTGAGGTTGATAATGAAACAGAAAAAAAATCTGAGAGCTTTAGTTCTATAGAGAAACCGTCTGTTATCTATGAAACAAATAAAGTTAATGAGGTAATGGATAATATTATAAGAGAAGACATGAACTCCATACAAATTACCACAAAGCTATCTGAAACAATAGTGCCACCTTTAAACACAGCCACTATGCCAGACATTGAAGACGGGGAAGCCAAAATGAACATAGCTGACACACCAAAGCAAATTTTGACTCCTGTTGTGGATTCTTCTTCATTACCTGAAGTAAAAGAGGAAGAACAATCTCCAGAAGATGCCCTTTTGAAAGGGTTACAGAGGACAGCTACAGATTTTTATGCTGAATTGCAAAATTCTACAGATCTTGGATATGCTAATGGAAATCTTGTACATGGATCAAACCAAAAGGAGTCAGTATTTATGAGACTTAATAATCGTATTAAAGCCTTAGAAGTTAACATGTCTCTGAGTGGTCGCTATCTGGAGGAGCTTAGCCAAAGGTAAGCTTTATTTTGAATTAGCACAATCTGTTGCACATGGTAAGTTAAGTAGTGGAATATGATCCTTACAGAAGGAGAGGATTTAATTATCTCATGATGTAATAGTAGTAAGCACAGTTTTTAGCTAGATAAAGAAACCTATCTGAAGGCTAATCAATGACTTTTAATGAATTGATTTTTAAAAAAATTTTAGAAGTACTTCTCAGTGGCATAATACCTTTGTTATTAAGCTATTAACAAGTTTGAATTATTTATACTCCCTTTTTTTCTTCTTCTGTTACTTAACTTTAGCTACTTTTACTGTTCCATTCCCAGAAGCCTCATGGAAAAAATGATAGTATATAGGCCTTAAATAAAGCTCTTAGTGGAACTTGACCAGATATCACTTGAGTTTAGATAAGTGAAGCCAAGGGTAGACTAAATTGGATGATTAGGTAATATTTGCAATTTGCACTCTTTTAAACAGGTCCTAGTTCTAGTTCTAATTATTTATGTTGTATGCTTCTAAGTGCCAGAGACAGTGCCAGTATGTTTTTGCAGTGATTAAGACCTCAGGCACAGCTTCATTTTTTAAACCTATGTATTCTGTTTTAGTTACTTAAATGTCCATTGACTGTCCTTAGGGCTTCTTCCCCAACATTTTGCAATCACGTATGCACCAAGTATATAAACACCACCTTTTCTTACACCTTAAATTGAAACGTTACTAATAAGATGTCACTTAGGTAGTCATATCCTAAGTGGAATTTCTTCCTAGTTCATACATAAAATTTATTGGCAAATTGTGTGTGTGCGTGCACGTACATGCCCATTTAGCTACTTAGTTACCTGCTTTTGCCTTTCTGCACCCCAAGGGAACTACAGAAATCACTAAATTTTATATAACAATGAGATGCATAGAATTGATGTGAAGGTAGCAAATACCTCAAGGGACCTCTTCATTAAACCTTTGCAAATGTCCCTGTATTGCACAGGTCTGAATATGAGTCATTTTCAGAAAAATGATTTATCTCATATGTCCAAATCAAAGTGCTTCCAGTGCTAAGTGAATGAATAAGGAATTAAAGCTAATTTAAACCAATTTTTACTCTGTAGGTACCGAAAACAAATGGAAGAAATGCAAAAGGCTTTCAATAAAACAATAGTAAAACTTCAGAATACTTCAAGAATAGCAGAGGAGCAGGTTGGTCTCCTTCATCCCTTATTTACATTTTATATGAATTTTCATTAAATTTTATAGGATTTCACTGGTAAAGGGATTAGTGTGGTTGGTTCACTTTTTCCCCTGATAGCTGATGTTTAAGTCTGTTATATGATGTCACATTTGGAAAATTATCTAGCTGTTAGTATCATTATTTCCTTTAGAGAAAATTTTCTTGAGCATTATTCATATTACATTTTTTATGTGTGTATGTAAGTAGAAGTGCAGTGGACTTTTCTGTAACTTTGTTAAACTCTTTAAAATCTTCAGGAGGATTGAGAGGAAAAAAATCTTCTGTGGTTTTTTATGTAGATAATCTTATTGACTGCAAATAAGAACAACCTTGTTTCTTCTTGATCCTCATACCTTTTTCATTTTTTTCTCCTATCTTGTTGATTTTAAGGGAACAATTTCAGTATTGCACATTTAAGTGTGATATATTATCACAATAAAGAAATGTTATACTGAACTAAAAGGTTATTTGGGACTAGGGCATGGTGAGGTAAAGAGGCCTGTGGTTGCAAAGACTTTAGTTAACTCCTTAAGGACCGCTCACGAGTTTTCTTGTGTTTCGCGCGTCATCTGTTAAGGACCACTCACTCATTTTCTCGTTTTTCACTGTAGTTATGATGATTTAAATAACATGCAGTTTGCCCAAAAATGTGCGGGCCCTGGCGTATGTCTTTTCTATGCGGTACGAAAGGTGTTAAGTGCATCTTATTCTCCTGTTCATGGCACATTATAATTGTGATTCCTTCTTTATTGTTTTTTATTTTTAATTATTATTAAGGTTTGAGTGTTCTCTACATATTCTGAATATAAGTACCTTATCAGAGATATGCTTAGCAAATATTTTCTCCCAATCCATTACTTGCTTTCTTATTTTTGTTACAGTGTAGTTTAAAGAGCAGACATTATTGATTAGTTGAAGCCCAATTTATTAATTTTCTTTTTGCTCTATGTAATTTTTGCCCTACACAAAGTCACAATGATTTTTTCCCCTATGTTTTCTTCTAGAAGTTTTATAGTTTTAGTTTTTTACTAGGGCTGTGATTCATTTTGAGTTAATTTTTTGTGTGTTATAAGATATGGATCAAGGTTCTTTGGAGGAGAAGGGGAGAGGGGGAAGGCATGTGAATATCCATCTATTGTGGCATCATTTGTCAAAAAGGCTATCCTTTCTCCACTGAATTTCCTTTGCACTTTTGATAAAAACCAATTGACCATAAGTCTGTTTCTGGGCTTCTGTTCTATTGATCTATTTGTCTTTCTTTATGCTAATATCACAATATTGTGATTGCTGTAGCTTTATAGTGACACTTGAAGTCAGGTAGCGTTAAGTCCTCCAACTCTGTTCTTTTCCAAGATTGTTTTGACTGGGTTTTTTGCATCTTCATATGGATTTTAGAATCAGCTTGTCCATCTCTACAAAAAAAAACAAAAACACAAAAACTGTATTTGAATCTTGATTGGGATTGCATTAAATTCATAGATCAATTTGGAGAATTGACACATTAACAATATTAAGTCTTCTGACCCATGGACACAATATTTATTTAGATCTTCATTAATTTTAATACAATAATTTCCCCTCTTCTATATTTCCTCTTTACTTACATTTATGTCTTCTGTCTCAAAGACTTAAGTACTGTTCAGTGATCTTGTGTATTAACACTACTGGAAGTAAATCTTGATTAGAAGCATTAACCTATTAAATTTAACAGCTCATACTTTAAATGTTTATAACTGTCTTGAATTTATCAGTATCAAATATGAGTCAGGATTCAAAAGAAACAATTTAATGAGTCACATTTAGCATTTTAAAAATGAAGTAGGATAGAAAGTACCACAATGGATCGCAGTAAGGCAAATAAGTGAAAACCTTTTGTTACAGTCTTATATATCACCACCTCCAGCTTACCCACACACAAATACACAACTGAGACTTAAAATTTTTTGCATCTAAACTGGAAAACTTAAGTCTAGAATAATAAATGGTTATGTAGACATTTCATATAGGGTCCTAAATTAGAGTTTTAGATTTCATTGACTTCTTCCTGCCCTCTTTTCCTCCTCGCTAAATTTATTATTATAAGTTCAAATTTTCAGTTCAGCTTCCCTAATATAGGTTTGTAACTATGAGTGTAATGTATAATTCCCTAAAATAGACATGCAATTGATATTTTAAATAAGATATGGTTGTTGATTATAAAAGTTTCTAAAATCCACAGCTGCCCAAAAAATAGAAAGATGAGTATTTTTTAATGAATTTCTTTTCATTGGTGATATTTTAACATTGGTTACATGAATGGTTATAGGTATTTGACTATAATATCCTGAGTTCCATCATGATATGCTATGCTATGAGAGAGAAATTTTAAAGCTTTCTTGGTATTGAGCCTAAAATATCCAAAAATGTTCTTCAAAAAGTTTTCATTATGTCTTTGTGCAACTGCTTTGCTTTTAAAAATGCATATTTGGCAAAGTGACTGTTTTTGTATATAGCTGGTGATATGCTAATTTATATATATGGAGCCCATATTAATTTGAAGAGTAACTTATCAACTTCTGTTACACAGTATTTCACATTGCAGCAGAGAGTGGCAAAAAAATTTTGGGGTGGAGGTAGTTGAACACATTCCCAGATTCTTGAAGTGTTTTGTTTGGTTTTTAACCTTTTGGTCAAACTTTCCAATATTTATTCATTAAGAGCTTCCTATTAATACATTTGTTTTGGAAGAACTTAGTGTTTTTTCCAGATTATTTTACTTCAATTTATAATGTAGTTAGTATACAGATGAAACACAAAGAAAAATCATACTTATTCCTTTATCATAGGATCAACGGCAAACTGAAGCCATCCAGTTGCTACAGGCACAACTGACTAACATGACACAACTGGTTTCAAACTTGTCAACAACAGTGGCAGAATTAAAACAGGAGGTAATTGTTACTTTAGTATTGTGAGACGCAGTGCTTGTATGGAGGTTGTCACGAAGGCAAGCTTATTAACATGAATGTGGTACCTAAAAACTTTAACCAAACAAAGCTGTCATTTATAGAGAACTTTTTCAGAACAACAGAATGTGGAGTATTTAAGTTTTGGGAATACGTTAATTATCATAATATTTGTAAAACATGACTCATAATTTAGGTCTTACTTAGAAGTGTAAAACTATCCTAGTAGGCTGTTTACAAGCATTGATAGGACCACATACTTCATTTTCAGTTCAAAAAGGCTTATGAAGTTGCTTAACTAAGCAAAAATTTCATTGATTTAACAAAAATTTTATTTATCATCTAGCATATGTGAGACATGCGCTGTATAGTCAGTCCTAGGTTGTGGCATACAGCAATGAATAGTCCCTGGCCTCACAGGGTTTGTGTTCTGGGGAGGGATAGAATACATATAGTAAATTTATAAACAGGTGATAATTTCTCCTAGTGATAAGTGCTATGAAAAAAAAGAAATGTATGTGTGTAGGGTGGTGGTGGTAAGGAATGCTACTTTAGCTAGAGTGATCTTGGAAGGCCTATCTGATGAGGTAGTATTAGAACTGAGTGTTCAAGAGACTCCTCAAGCAGCCACACATTGCCTGGGATGAGAACAAACCTGATATTAGCAGAACTAGGGCAAAGGACCCAAGATCTGACACAGTGTCATGTGTTTGAGGGCAGAAAGAAAGCTAGTGTGGCTGTGAGTGAGAGAAGTGAGGCTGAGATATGGGTTGAAGATATTGACAGGGGCCTGGTCATGTAGCACTTTGTTGGCAATTTAGAGTTTGAGTATTATCTGAATTATTGTAAGTCATTGGAAAGTATTAAGTAGAGAAGTGTTATGGATCATGTCATTAATGCTTAACACTTTGAGAAACTCCCACATGTTGCTCTGTGGAGAATTGTCTGTTGGGGAATAGCAGAAGCAGAGAGAAAGCCAATTAGGCAGTTGTAGTAACCTGGTGAGGTGATGTTGGCTTGGACTAGGATTTTGGAAGTGGAATATTGTACAAAATTATTGAATTCAGGATATATTTAAGAGGTAGAAAGACAAGCTTTGTTGAAATGTTGGGTGTGAGGGGATGAGGAAATAAGGGTGATCTCTAGGTTTTTGTCTTAAATAATTGGGTGATTGGTGGTTCCATTTTTTAAGATGAGAAAGACTGAATGAAGCACAATTTTCTTTCTCCCTGAGGAGATAATGCAAATGGAAAGCAAACCAAATGTGACAAAATATTAATAATTGGTCAACCTAGATGAAAGGCATAAATATGTTTATTGTATTATTTTTAAAACTTTTCCATAGATTTGAAAATTTTCAAAGGAAGAATTAGTGGGGGGAGGAGAAGAAAAAAAACACATTTGATTTAATAGTTCATTTTCAAAGAGCATGCTCTGCATTTATGGTTTTGAAGCAAATTTAAAAAAATGTTTAAAATGATTTGTCCTTTGAATTTTAAATACCACTATTTTTTTTCTAATATGATTTACTGTTATTATTTTTTAACCATTATCTCAGGTTTCAGATCGACAAAGCTATCTTGTCATATCTTTGATCCTTTGCGTTGTCTTGGGACTGATGCTTTGTATGCAGCGTTGTCGAAACACTTCTCAATTTGATGGAGACTATATTTCAAAACTTCCTAAAAGTAATCAGTATCCAAGCCCTAAAAGGTAATGCCAGCATTATATTTCACAATTTTCCTTTTTTACTATGCTTTTTATATTTTTGAGAAATTTTGACCAAATAAAGGGATACTGAGATAATTCCTTTCCCCATTTGATTATCTTGATACCAAAATATTTAAAAACATCATTGGGGCAGTGAGATAGTCCTGTGCCTGATTGGCTCTTTGAACTATAGTGAAAACACTAAAAATAAGTACATAAAACCCTTGAAATGTTTTGGTTGAGAAAGAAACTCAAATGTGAAATTCAAAGGAGGAGGAAAATAGGCATTTTAATATGGTACCTTTAAGACAAAGATCTTTAATTTTTTTTTTACTTGTATTAGCAATAACTAGAGTGTTGGAGTTAGACCTATTGGTATATACAGTTCTCAGTAGCCTCCATTTAGCCTCAACTACAGTTATATTTATGTGTAGTTTACTCATTTTACCCAATATTGATTTTTCTTAATATGTTAGGTGTTTCTCTTCCTATGATGATATGAATTTGAAAAGAAGAACTTCGTTCCCACTCATCAGATCCAAGTCTCTACAGTTAACTGGCAAAGAAGGTAGATTTTTGTGGCTATGCAATATGTATATATAAACATGAAACTAGCTTACTTCTGGCATAAGTATAATGTCAGTATTGTGTTTGTGACCATCTGCATAAAAAAATGGATACAAGTACCTTTGTGTTTGTTCTATGTCAAAGCCACTTTATCATTTTCACATTTTATATCTGTCTTTGTTTCTAAAAGCCCAGAGGGTGGGGAGGCGGGCTTAGTTTATTTGATTAGCAATTGGTAGCTTTGTTTGCACATGCTCCTGTTTAGAAGTATTTCTTTTTAGAAAGGGGTGTTTGAGAAAGTTCAACAGATATGGAAAACCTGAATGTGCTCCCATAGCATCCTGTGCTTATCTGCCTCCTCTTCTTATACAGGTAGGACCCCTTTTGTCTCTAGTTTAGGACTGTGAGGCACTTTCTGAGCAAAAGTCTTGTCTCTCTTATATAGCCCCAGAGCCTATAATTGGGTTCCGTAGTCTAACACTCAATAAATACTTTCATTTAAAGAAATATATGTATGCTAAGTGGCTGTTTTCCTATGTCAATATCTTTGTAATTTAATGCTTAAGTGACTTAGAAATTTGTCTTCATAGCAATATTAAAATAATCAAATTAATTACATATTTCAATTACAAGTGCTTTCTTAATAATCATTGGCTGTTGTATCTTTCTTTAGGATTTAGTAACCAAGTAGCATGTTTTGGTTGATTTAACCATTTAAGTAATCATTTCTGACCTTCCCTGGTTTACTGTTACCACAGAGCTTTATAGACTTAACTCATTACATGTGTGTTTACTTAGGGCTAATAAATCTCTTCTTCCTTCCTGCTTCTTTGTCTTTTTTTCTTTCTTTTGCAAGTGAAATTTGTAATTGAAGTATTACATACAAGAAAGTTAATTATATATAAAACTTGATTAATTTTCACAAACTGAACACAGCTGTGTAAACAATGCACAGAATAAGAAGCAGAGCATTATCATCCAGTACCTCAAAAAGTTCCTTATACTCTTTTGGTCACTTGTGACCCATTCACTTCCAGAGTAGTCAGTGTTTTAACTTCCAGCTATTGTGAGATTCACCGTGCTATTGAGTGTAGTCATTTGTTTGTTCTTATTTATGTACAGTATTCCGTTATACAAATATATCTCATATTATTCATTTACATTTGGATTATTTTCATTTTGAGGCTATTACAGATCTTTCAGTGAACACCTGTGTGCATTTCTTGAACTCTTGACCTCTAGCAATCCTCCTGCCTTGGCCTCCCAGAGTGCTAGGATCACAGGCATGAGCCACTGTGCCCAGCCACATTTTTGTTAGGTATACACCTAAAAGTGGATGATAGCATATGTATGGTCAGTTTTAGTAAATCACAGTTTTCCAGAGTGTTATGTGGATTCGCCCTTCTATCAGCTGTATATGAGAGTACCAGTTGCTCCACATCCCAGTTAACATCTAGTATTTTTGGTCTTCAGCCATTCTGGTGGGTGTATTCCTTATTTGACCTGTATTCATACAATTAGGAAATAATGTTAGAAATATTTTTCCTTCTCAGTATATCTAGTCTTATTTTAAATTAAGTGAAATCATGGCTCTTTTACAATTTCTGTCCTCTTTAACTCTTTAAGATCAAATAGAATCCTTTTGCACCTGATAATAGAATTACTTCTGTTTTAAATAACAGTGTCATCTTGGTTTATCTTTACAAGTAAAGAAAGCTGAGTATAGTAGGTAGGTACAGAACTAACTTTAATCCTGATTCTTGTGTTAGTTAATTCACTTATTTCTTCTCCTATTTGAATTAGATCTCTTCTTATGGCATTTATCATAGTCTGCTTTGATTTGACGTATCTTGTACTTGCCTTATTTTCACTTCTGAGCTCTGTGAGAAGAGACCATGTCTTGCTTTGTTTTGTTTTTAATTGTGGTAAAAAACACATAAACATAAAATTTACCATCTTAACCATTTTTAAGTGTACAGTTCAGTAATTTTAGGTATATTTAAGTATACTTAAATTTTAGGTATATTTACATTGTTGTACAGCAGATGTCCAGAATGTTTTCATCTTGCAAATTTGAAAGTATGCCCATTAAACAACAACTCCCCCCTTTTCCTTCTTCCTAACGCCTGGTAAATACTATTCCATTTTCTGTTTCTATGAATTTAACTACTTTAGATTCTTCATATAAATGGAATCATACAGTATTTGTCTTTCTGTGATTGGCTTATTTTACTTAGCATAATGTCTTCAAGTTTTATCCATGTTATAGCATGTGACAGGATTTCCTGCCTTTTTAAAGTTGAATAACATTCCATTGTACATATATACCACATTTTCTTTATCCATTCATCTGTTGATGTATGTTTGAGTTGCTTCTTCTCTTGGCTATTGTGCATAGTACTTCTATGAACACGAGTATACAAATATCTCTTTGAGATCCTGATATCAATTCTTTTGGATGTATAGCCAGAAGTGGGATTGCTGGATCATAAGGTAGTTCTATTGTTAATTTTTGAGGCACCTCCACTCCATACTGTTTTCCATAGTTATTGCACTATTTTATAATTCTACCATCAGCATAAGAGAGTTCCAGTTTCTCCCCATCCTTACCAGCACTTATTATTTTCTGGGTTTTTTTGGTAGCAGTCATCTAAATGGGTATGGAGTAATATCATATTGTGATTTTGATTTGAATTTCTCTGATGATTAGTGATGTTCAGTATCTTTTTCAATATACTTGTTGGCCATTTGTATATCTTCTTTAGAGAAATGTATATTCAAGTCTTTTGCCCAGTTTTTAATTGTTATTTGATTTTTTTATTATGAAGTTGTAGGAGTTCTTAATATGTTCTGGATTATAAACCCTTATTAGATATATGATTTGTAAATATTTTCTTTCATTCTGTTCATTGCCTTTTCACTCTGTTGATTGTGTCCTTTGATGCACAGAGTTTTTAAAAGTTTGAAGTAGTTCCATTTATCTATTTTAATTTTGTTGCTTGTACTTTTGGTGTCATATCCAAGAATTACTGTCAAGTCTAAAATCATGAAACTTTCCCCCTTTCTTTTCTTGTAGGAATTTTATAAATTTAGGTCTTTATTTAGGCCTTTGTTTTGTGTTAATTTTTGTATAGGTTGTAAGAGTCCAATTTCATTCTTTTGCATGTGACTATCCAGTTTTCCCAGCACCATTTGTTGAAGAGACTGTCCTTTCCTCATTAAGTGGTTTTTACACTCTTGTTAAAGATCATTTGACCATATTCATGAGGGTTTATTTCTGGCCTCTTTATTTTATTCCATTGGTCTATCTGTCTTTATGCCATTACTATACTGTTTTGATTACTGTAGCTTTACAATGTGTTTTGAAATCTGGAAGTATGAGTTCTCTAATTTTGTTCTTTTCAAAATTCTTTTGGTTATTCAGGGTCTCTTGAGATTTCAAAAGAATTTTAGAGTGAATTTTCTATTTCTGCACATAGTGAGTGCCCTTAGAATTTTGATAGAAATTGCATTGAATCTATAGATCATTTTGAGTAGTATAGACATCTTAACAATGTGAAGGCTTTCATTCTATGAACACAGAATGTGTTTCCATTTATTTCTAGCTTCTTTAATTTCTTTCATCAGTGTTGTTTTTTCAGTGTACAAATCTTTACCTTTTGGTTAGGTTTATTCCTAAGTATGTTATTCTTTTTGATTGTATTGTAAATAGAATTGTTTTCTTAATTTCTTTTTCAGATTATTCATTGTAAATGTTTAGAAATGCAACTGAGTTTTGCTTGTTGATTTTATGTCCTGCAACTATGCTGTGAATTCATTTATTAGTTTTAACAGGCCTTTTAAAAAAAATCTTTAGGGTTTTCTCCGTGTAAGATCATGTCATCTGCAAACAGAGATAATTTTACTTATTTCCAATTTGGATAACTTTTGTTTTTCCTGCCTAATTTCCTTAGCTAGGACTTCCACTACTATGTTGAACAGAAACTACAAAAGCAGGCATCCTTGCCTTGTTCCTGATCTTTGAAGAAATGCTTTCAGTCTTTCACTGTTAAGTATTTGTATTTTTTTTTTTTTTTTTTT
>VBSM01000662.1:9092376-9133790 GCA_008086735.1 Cheirogaleus medius
TCCTTCTTTAATCCTGTTTGAGATTTCTTGGGCCCTTTGAATCTCTGGATTGGTAGGTATCTGCCATCATCCCCGCCCCCTCCAGATATTACCTCTGCCCCATTCTCTTTTAGATTCTTGAATTTAATTAAACATGTTAGTCCTTCTCCCTATATTCCCTTTTTGTCTTGTCCACTTTCCATCTCTTTGCCTTTTTTTGCTGTGTTTTTATTTTTGGGTTTTTTTGTTTTTTGAGACAGTCTTGCTTTGTTGCCCAGACTAGAGTGCAGTGGCATTATCATAACTCTCTACAGCCTCCAACTCCTGAGCTCAAGCGATCCTCCTGCCTCAGCCTCATGAATACCTGGGACTACAGGAGCATGCCACAACACCTGGCTAAATTTTCTGTTTTTTGTAGAGATGGAGTCTCACGTTGTTTCTCAGGTTGGCCTCAAACGATCCTCCCCCTTGGCCTCCCAAAGTGCTAGGGTTACAGATGTGTGCCACCACACCTGGCTGTTGCTATATTTTGAATGATTTCTTCTGATCTATCTTCCATGCCAGCAGTCAGTTGTGTCTAGTTTGTTATTAAATTAATTCATTGAGTTTTTAATTTCAGTTATTTTTTTTTTCATTTCTAGGAGTTCTGTTTATAGTTTTTTTTAAACATTCAGGTCTTTTTTTCTTATTTTAGATTTCCTGCAGATATTTTCAAGCTTGTTTCTTATTTAAACATAGTAAGCGTAATTTTCTTTATAATTTGTGTTTGATAGTTTTAACATCTTATTTTTTTGTGAATCTGTTCATTAATTGTCTTTGTAGGTAGGCTCTTGCTCAAGATGTGTTTTGTCTTTATGTGCTACTCCTTCTCTTTGAGAAATTATTTGTAGGGATAATTTGAGGGCTATAGGTTCTTACTCCAGAGGGAATTTGTATTCACTTTACATTCATGTAACACTTTACATTCATGGCTTGAGGTTTATTGTACCACCAGATGATAGGAGTATGGCCTGCAAGTCCATGAATGGTTTCATTCTTTCCTTGAGGATACAATCTTTGGGAGGCCCAATTTACTATGTAGAGGGAGAGGGTATCTTATTAGACTACTACTTTGTATAGGCCCTGGAATCTGATTTCTGATCCAGTCCCTTCTGATACTGTCAGAACCAGAGTTCGTATATTCTTGCATTGTCAAATGTTCTCAGAACAAAAATGACTTCTGTGTTCCATTTGACTGTCTCAGTTCCTACTTGTCTTTCAGTTTTGACCTAGGGATTATTTTCTTTCTTGGCAGCTCTTAAATGCTTTTATTGATTTTTTTTTTTTAAACCCATCATAGTTAGTTGCTTTTAGTGGAGAGTTTGATCTGAATAACATAACCATTCCTAGAAGTAGACATCATGATTTTTTTTAAAAAGCAATTTAAGATTAGCAATCTGATAGAAATGACTGTTTAGAGGAATGTTTTGATGTTTTAATATATTTGAAGACTTTCTAAAGAAATTTCCAAGGTATAATGTAAAAAATTATAATTGGTTGAATTGTGTTAAATTAAGAAATTTCCTATATGTGAGTGAAGGTTTTATACTAAATTTTCTACTTATAAATTTCTGTTTCAGTCTTACTTAATTGTTTACTTTTAATGGGTTGAATAGGACTAAAGTCTCATGGCCCCTGTTTTATATGTGTGCTTATCTTGGCAGTGTGGGGGTTGGGTAGGGGTATCCTGAATGTGCTTAAAGTAATGAAATCTTAGAAACTTTTAACTAAAACTAATAGATCTAATTTTTTGCTATGCCAGAAGTGTTTGTTTATTATTGCTTGGTTATATATATTGCATGTTTCAAGCTATTTTTAGATTTTGGAGTTCATAGTTTTGATCATAGTAATAAACAATTAGAAAAAAATTTCTTGGATTACTTTTTATATGTATGTTCCCTTAACTGGCTTCCTTATGTGATCACAGCTGCTTGTTTCACATTGTTAATCCACCTTTTCAACACAATGTAGAATTTAGTCTTTTCGGAAATATTTAAATGATCTGTAGGTTTGGTGTTAGATTTGGTGTTAGATTTGGTGTTAGAAATGTTATTTTTCTCATCAGGTAAGAAAGTAGGGCCCAAAGAAAAATCCTTACTATGTTGGTTGATAACGAGATATTGGTTAAAAACTTAAGGAAGTATAGTTATATACCATTAAGTTATACTTGTTAAGTATAAAAACTTTACAAGAAAGCATAGATATATGTCGTAAGTTATTCTTGTTAAATATAAGAACTTAACAAGGAAGTTCAGTTATTTGACGATCCAAAATAAGAATCGTACTATCTCCCACCTTGCCTCTTTTGGCTTACTAATTTAAAATGCATAAATATATAGTTAACTTGGTATAAATATAAATTAATTGGTTCTATTAATAAAATCACTAAGGGATGATTTTTTCTTTTAGTATGTAATTGTAACATAATCCACTTTTCATTTTGCATCTGCTTTTTTTTCTTACAGTAGATCCAAATGACTTGTACATTGTAGAACCCCTTAAGTTCTCTCCAGAAAAAAAGGTAATATTTTGTTTATTTTTAAGTTAATTGATATATTATGTGGTAATAAGTGAAGAAATAGGTTGAAAGGTTTAACATAATCTTTAAGTAGTCCTTAACTTATGTTTATTTTCAATCATGGTAATGGTGTAAATAAATGTTTATAGGGATCAGCAAACTGTGACCCACAAGCCATATGTGGCCTGTGGCCTATTTTGTTGTATAAGCCAGGAGCCAAGAAGAGTTTTCTCAATTTTAAAGGGATATAAAATAAAACAAAGAATATGCAAGGGAGACAGTATGTGACCTGCAAAGCCTATTTACTATCCAGTCCTTTACGGAAAAAGTTTGCTGATCCTTGGATGATAGTCATTATTAATTGAGTATCTAATACATGCCAGGCACAGTGCATGTACTATTTCAGTAATTTTCACATTAAGTTTAACTGATTTTGATTAGCAAGAATTATCTCTAGGGGAAAGAACTTGGGCTTTACAGTCAAATAGCCTAAGATTCAATTCCAACCAAGCCACTTACCTTTGTAACTTGGGCAAGGAGTCAATCCTCTGAACCTTGATTTTCTCATTTAGGAACCAAGGATAAAATGCCCACCTTTCATGGTTAGTAAGTAAGATATACATGAAAGCAGCCTGTACAATATCTGGCACATAGTAGGTATTCAGATGTTAGTTATCACTCCCTGAATCACAGGTAGCAGGTAAGAAATGTAAAGTTTTGATTGAATAGTATTTACAGAATGGGAAGGAGATGGCTAGTAGCTGTACAGAACATGACTGTGTGTGTGTCTACGTATGCTGTTTGTAATACTGTTTTACTTTTCACCAGGAGGTGGCAACTTTTCTCCATTAGCTCAGCTATCTAGATGTCTGATAAGGTAACTGTGGGAATTCTCTTTCCTAACCTTTGTTTTACTTGTATTATAGAAGAAACGCTGCAAGTACAAAATTGAAAAAATTGAGACCATAAAGTCTGCAGATCCACTGCACCCTATAGCCAATGGAGACATAAAAGGAAGGAAGCCCTTTACGAACCAGAGAGATTTTTCTAATATGGGAGAAGTTTATCACTCTTCTTATAAGGGTCCTCCATCTGAAGGAAGCTCAGAAACTTCATCACAGTCAGAAGAGTCCTATTTTTGTGGCATTTCAGCTTGCACAAGTCTGTGCAATGGACAGTCTCAAAAGACAAAAACTGAGAAGAGGGCCTTAAAACGAAGGCGATCTAAAGTCCAAGACCAAGGAAAATTGATAAAAACTCTAATACAGACTAAGTCGGGATCATTGCCGAGTCTTCATGATATAATCAAAGGAAACAAAGAGATCACCGTGGGAACATTTGGTGTTACAGCAGTCTCGGGACATACCTAAAATTAATTGAACTTTTCATACTGGAGACTTTTTTTGTTCTTTGAAGAACAGCCTGTGGTATTTGAAGGGTTTGGGGAGGGAGAAAATATTAATGGGAAAAGTATTCAGAAATTATGGTTTCTGCCTTTTTAAAAAGTAGATGGAATTGTGTCAATCTTGGTTAATGAGCTGCAGTTTTACAAGGCTGATCACTTCCTACAAGGACAATGGTAGACATTTTATAAAGATGTTTTTTCACAAATTACTGGGACAAAAGTAATTTGGAAGCCCAGCTCCTTGGGTGGGATAGGAATGAAAGCCTAAACCTCTTCCTTTAGCTTTGTTCCTATTTCTTGCACCTTCCCATATTTATGTGCCTTTTGTCTATTTATAATGCCACTGGAAGAGGAGGGAGAACCTTTTCTGTCATTTGATTTCTTTTATAACTTTGTTAGGTTTTTGAAGCTGCAAACACTACAAGGCTTTTAAGGTGGTCTGTGCCTGAAGCTTGGCAATGTGGGTCAGACAGTGTAAAAATCCTAAAGACTTGCCAACTAGATCTCTGTTTAGCAAACTCACTGGAAATAAAACACTTGCTGGATTTTTAAATTCTGTTCTTTTAGGTTATGTAAATGGTGATGCTGTTTATCTTATTTTCATCTGACTTATTCAGACTTTGTCCTTAGTTACTAACTCAGTGAGGGAAAAAAAACACCAAACTACAAGGTTTTTTTGCGCAAATAACTGGTATTTGCAAACAAATTTTTGATAAATTCACCTTTTAAACACATTTCATCATTTGTGAAGATTTTCTTTAGCTATATTACATTTTAAAGGTTCACAGTAAACACTAATTTTCCAAAGTTTCATATCATAGTTTTCTATTACTACAAATATAAAATTTAAAGATTTAGCAAATGAGCCAGGTCTCATATGATATAATCACTGCCTATGTACATATACACAGATCCAGCTAGTGAGTTTGTCAAGCCTTGTCTAATTGGTTAAGTCTAAAGAGATCATTATTCCTTGATGTTTGCTTTGTATTGGCTACAAATGTGCAGAGGTATACATGCGTGATGTCAATGTGTCTATCTTCATTTGTGTTTTTTCTTTAAAAAATAATTAGCAGTGACTGTATTTGAATTAAATGATTTCTTAGTGTGTGATTGTACAGTAATGAATGAAAGTGGAACATGTTTCTTTTTGAAAGGGAGAGAATTGACCATTTTGTGTTGTGAGATTTAAGTTATAACTTATTGAGCACTTTTAGTAGTAACTTTTTAAACATGTCTAATACCTTTCTTGGGTATTGTTTGTAATGTGACTTATTTAAAGCCTTTTTTGTTTGTTTAAGTTGCTGCTTTAGGTTAACATTATGTTTTAGAAGATTTAACTTTTTTTCCAGTCTGCACAATTAGCCATTCAGAGCAAGAGGGCCTGATTGTATAGATGCCCCTTGAAAAGAGGTCCAGATGAGAGCAGATGTAGAGCGGGAAGTTACATGATCTGTGTGTTGTGGAAAGAGGACTTTCGGTATGTAACTACAGAGCTGTAGTGCCATTAGAAACTGTGAATTTCCAAATAAATCTGAACACTTGTCTTTATTAATTACTGGTTCTTCTGTCTTTTGAAAGAGAACACACAAATTTATTACTAACCTCTGGATAGAGATTTAGGTTTTTGCCACTTTTAAAGCTGAGTATAGTATTAATAGCATCCCATTAAATATTAATCACATTTCAGCCAACTATGAACTGTGGTTATACTTTCACATAAACACTTTGTTCCCTATACTATCATAATTTCACCTTTTCAGACACTAAAATGATAGTTTTGAATGTTTAGTAGAATACTTTTTTTTAATAGTATGTGCTTTTCTCTTATCAGGTGCCATCTTTAAGAATACTATTTTTTAAAAAATTTTTCTATATCTAAATAGAACATAACATTTTGTAATTTGGGGATTATTTTTTTTTCTGAGATTATAATTACATGAGGAAAAACAAAACAAGGGCTGAAAATTCTTGCCAGTAGATTTGTGCCTAGTAAGAATATATATATGTATAAAATGGGCTTTTTATGTTTTAATGTTCCCCGATAAACAGCTTCATTTTATTTCTTCTAATGTTAAGTAAAGCATTAAAACACCAAGGATGCAAAGCAAAACAGTTCTTTTAATTGGATTTTTTTAAATATTGAAGTTATATGTACATATAATTTGAGAAATTAAATAGTTTTCTAAGCTTGCATAGAAAAACAGCAGTTCTCTACTCCGTGCTGTTTCGTACCCCCACCCCCACCCACTTTTCCCCAGGAAGGATTTCTTGCTTCCCAACAGCAACCATTTTCGACTCTGTGTCTCCACTTATGCTTATCTGTATATTGATTTTCCATTTTTAGGTGTGTCCCCATTTGAATATATAAAGTCATAGGCATTAACATGAAACAGATATAAACTTAACCTAGTTAAATCTATTTAAAATCACAGTATATTAATATGTCACTTTAGAAATATTGCTTTTTTAAATCATAGAACAAATTTATTAAAAACCTTACATGCTTTTCTCCAACTTCTTGATTTGAAAAATTTCAAATCCATAGAAAAATTGAACCATCCATGCACCTTTACCCAGATTTAGTAGTGTTAACCTTTTTAGTTTTCTTTGTTTATGTATGTTTTATCTATATTTATGTATATGTGTGTATATATACATATATGTATGTGTGTATATATGACTACATTTATGTATGTGTATATACATATGTATAGATGTGTATATGTGTGTATTGTGTGTGTGTACATATATAAAAGATATTTTTGGGGTAAACCATTTGAAAGTTAAGTTGGAGCATCAGAACCCTTTACCCCTAAATACATGTGGTTTCCTAGAATAAGGACATTTACCTACATGACCATAATACCAGTAGACCATAATACTTAAGAAAATTAATAATTCCATAATCTCTAATACAGCCCATAGATTTCTCCAGTTGTCCTCACACATGCATACACTTTTTTTTTGGTTCAGGGTACAGTCAAGGTTTATTTGGTTGTATTGTCTATTTAATATCTTTTTAAAAATACTACTTCATGACTTTATATGTGTTCTTACTTGTGGAAGAACCATACATACTTTCTCTGAATCATTCCAGTTTTAGTGGATGAGCTCACCAAAATGAGCACCAAGAGCTTTTTTGAGTATTGTGTTGATGTCACTGTAAATTTTATCTCAACCCACAAATATTTATATAATGTTAAGACATATACTCATGACCTGTGCATATTCTATTTAATCTATTTCAAAGTTAATCTGTAGAATTTTTGTTTATAACAGAGTTTATCACTTGCTATTGTGAAGTCATATATCCTGGACTATCAAAACTGTTCATTTTTTTTTTTTTGACAAGTAGATCAACAAATATTAAAACCCAAACAAATGCCTTCTGTTATAACACTCATAAAGTTTTTGATCAAATGTAACATTTGTGATTAAAAATAATGAATAGGGGATAAAAAAAACAAGTTTTAATCCCAGGATGGTTTAAAATAACCAGCTTGTCATGGAGATGGTATACAGTTTAAGAGCAGTTGCTGTGAAGTGAGACTGCCTGATGATTTCATATTTGCTCTCCACCTCTTAACTGGGTGTAGTGTTGGACAAATCACAGTCTCATTAGGCATCAGGTTTCTCATCTGTAAATGGAGATAATAGCATCTTACTTTAACGGGTTGTTGTGAGGATTAAGTGTGATAATAACTATCAAGTTAGCTATGAATATCTGGATGCTCAGGGTTCTCTCATCCCTGGTTTCCATACATCTACCAGCAGGGTTCAAGACAAGAGCACATTGTGCTTGGTGTTAGACTGCATCATTTCCAGCTTCAGTCCACACCACCATTTGAAAAGGCAGCAGGGAGTTTTGAGCCCAGTGTGCTCTGAGGAAGACCACCCTTCAATTTTTCCATCACAAGGATCAATAGGCCATCCCAGAACTCTGCAGAGCTCCTGCAAAGACCATGCCACCCTATTCTACCACCCAATATAAAGCCTTGTCACAACTTTATGCCTCAAAACCATTAAAGTGAATTCCGTATACCCTGGATTCCTATTAATTTTATAACTGCAAGAATCCTCATATTATGGTCCTTAACATCCTCTTTTCTGGACCCATATTCCTTCCCCAACTCCTAAAACACTTCCACTGTGCCCTGTGAAACTCTAATTCAATCATCAGTAAAATTCCCCAAAATCTTTAACTTCTCTTAACTTTCAGTTTGTCTCCTTGTTCTAGTTGAAACTACTTCCCTTGAATTTCAGGAGGTCACTTTTTTCTCCTACATCCCTCACACCAAGGGGCCTGGAGATAGGATAGATGTTCTCCTTAATCTTCAATGCGACTCTAAGACCACTTTCCACTTTCTCTAAAATTTCTCACTTTGAATTTTGTATCAACATATACCATCTGCTGTCTCTCATTGCAAATCAACCCCTGTTTTCTCATCCTCAATCTTGGGGTCGTTCATTTCATTGATGCTTCTGTTACAATTCTTGATGATTTCAATGTCTATCTTACATTATTTTTTTGAAGTTTCTCAGTTCGTTCTTTCTCCAATGATCTTGTTCTCCAGACTATATTGGCCACTTACTTTCATAAAATCCTAGTTTTTGTCACTAACAATGCCCATAATCCTTTCTTAAACACCAATTTCAAGCATCCAACTCTGACCACCATCACTTATTTGTCTAGCTCATGCCCTTTCACATCCTAACTAGCAATTCCTTCATCCCACCAAATCCTTCAATCTATTGGTAATGCCATTTTTGCACTTTTCATCATTGCCTTGAAGTCCTTATTCCTCTTCTTACCCCATTTGAATTACTTAACCAGTCCTTAAAATTGCTCATTTCATACATCTTCAACTTCCTTGCCATCTCTGGCCTTAATATATTACTGGGAAAAGTAAAACCTTGGTTAAATCCTACTTTCTGCTGCTGCACACCTATGTCTGCAAAGCTAAAGTTGACCAAGGAGAATCCCCATGACTGTTCTCATTTCAGCTCATGATGACTGATCTCAAGTAGGCCCTTGATGCTGCTGGCAATCAAACTACATTCTCCTAGTCCACTGATTGATTCTCCCGAGCTATTTCAGGCTTTTCCCCAAAACATCCATATCTCCTTGTCCTTACTGTCAGCTGACGCCCTTTCTATTTCATTGAGAAAATGTAGACGTAAGCAAAGACCTTCTCACAGGCTCCCACTTACTAGCCACTGTCCATATGCCTTTGCTCTTGCAACTGTCTCCTTAAAGCCAATGCTTTAGTTGTTTACTAGATTTGATCCTTAATTTAACCTATCTGAGCACCCTGTTTCATTTTTTTCTCTCCTGCACCATCATTTGTTTCCTTTCAAAGAGCTCATTCCCCTCAGCATCCTAATAATATGCTGTTACTTCCTCTCATTATAAACCCTCTTGACCTGTCTTCTCCTCCAGCTACTGCCTATTTCTCTGCTCCACTTTACTGCAAAACTCCTTGCAAGAGATGTCTGCCCTCCCCATCATTGATGTCTTACCATTCTTTAACTCACTCTCATCAGGCCATGGACTTACTCCCTTGAAATTACCCTTGTCAAGGGCATCAAGGTTCTCATGTTGCTAAAACCAATAAACAATTCTTATTTCTCATCTTACTTGACCCACCAGCAGCATTGAACTCAGCTGTTACTTTCCTTGCTGCAACACTTTTCTTCACTTGACTTCCAGGACACCACAGTTTCCCTTCTACGACAATGGAGACACCTTTTTGGTCTCTTGTTCTCTCGTCTCCTCTTATGTTAGAGTGCCCCAAGGCTCATTCCTAGGCCTTCTACTCTATTCGCCCAGTTCCTATGCTGCTTACTCCCATTTTTATGTCTCAGATTCAGGATTTTCTATTCCATTCCATTCCATTGATCTATCTTTTTCTTAGCAATGCTCACTGTTTTAATTATTACATTTAATTATCTGTTTAAAAAATATATATAGTTATATAGAACAGAGAATGGAAGATAAACTAATACCAGAATCCAGAGGGATATATTTACTTTATCTTATAGCTTTATAGGTATTTAAGTGAAAAGCTGAGAGATGTTGCACCTGGGGCTACCAGCCAGAGGCCACTTCCCTACTTAACTCTTAAGAATTAAATCCCAACCTTCACAAAAGGATATCTTGGAATATTTCTAGGAGTAATGGTGAACTGGTGTCTTTAAGGGATCTGAAGAAAGGTTTGGGCCTCTAGAGAAGCTCTTAGCAGCCATTTCTTATGAAAGTTGTGAATTATTATAAGTTTAAGTAATATATTTAACAAGCAGGACTAAAACTACAGTCATAAAAGCAACTTTGTTTTGTTTACTTCCTCAGTGGGATTAGTTCTGCCCTTGCTTCTATTAATAGATAAAAAATTAGGCAAACCTCATTGCTCTGGGCACTGTACATTACAAAGCACAGTTTCAAATTACCATTTAGATAACCTAGTCCCAGATAACAGGCAAAACTTCCCATTTCATCCTGATTTAGAGCTACTCTCCTGTTCCCAGGTTAGACCGGGGTCAAAGAGAGTATGGCATCTTCTTGCTTCTTTGTCCACTTTCTCCCTTCAACTCGCTAACTGAAGTTTCAGACACCTCCAAGGTTGGAGTCAGGGAAAAGAGAGGTAAAGGGAACAAAAGAATTCTTATTTGATTTGTGTTGTCATTAGATGGCTTCAGGCTTGCTGGGTCTGAAAGACATTTAAAGATGGCTTTTTCCCTCATGGACACTCTTGAGGGTTTTTTGGAGTAATCTCTTGCTGGGATTTTCTCACCTGTGTTCCCTTGACATAGATGATACTCTAATCTCTGGCTTATCAGTTACTCCTTTCCCAGCTCCTGTGATCCAGCAATACCTCTAGCTTCTTTCTGCTGAGTCCTGATTGCTCCTGAAGGCAGTCCTAATGGACAGCACTCAGTCCAACCCCCGCGAGGTGGCTTTCCGGTGTGGTCAATATTTGGTCTCCAGAAAACGTGCATTCTTGGCTCACAAACTCTGGGAATGCTGCCCAGTCCCGACACAGTAGCAAACTCTTTGTTCACACCATCAGAAAAATTAGCAAACCTGTCTTTCAACTTTTAAATTTTCTTGGTGGGATTCAGATACCAGTCTACTGTGTTCCTTTACTCCCAACTTTAGGGGGCATGTATTCTTGGGGGAAGCAATTTTATTCCTAGATCAGGGGTAAGTTTTAGTTGATTTAAGTCAATCATGGTCCGTCCATTCTCCTTTCCCATGACTGGTTTGGGCAGGGATATGTGATTCAATCTGTCTGATGGCAAGTAGAGAATTCTGCTGAGAGAGGGAGGGGCTTTTGAGAAAAGCTTCTTCATTCTTAAAAATCAAGTTGTAATAAAAGATGAACTTTCTCCCCACTCTGGACATTTTCTTGTCTGGATGATACGTGTAAATCTCTCAGTGATGGGAGCCTGTCTGAGGAAAAGCTGTCCTAAGTGGACAGAGAAGTTCCTGAGACATTACTGAGTCACTGAATCAAACAATCCTGGAGCTACCCCACCTTCAGACTCCTTGTTAAATGAAACAATAAATCCTTATTATGTTTAAGCCATTCTCGATTTTTGTATAGCTGAAAGCATCCCATCGGACAGAAGTAGCACTTACTATGTGCTGCACATCTATTCTCTTCTTTAACGAACTATGTAAGTGCTATTATTGTCCCAATTTAAAGACAGAGTAAACTGAAACACAAGAAGGTCGCAAAGTTAGGAAGTGGAGGAGGAGGCATTTAAACCCCATTTGTCTGTGTGACCTCAATGCTTAAGCACTTAACCACGATGCTGTAACGCCTCCTGGTGGACACATGAGGGATACCACCCGAAAATACCTGAGACGGCTCTCTGAGGAATTCAGAAGAATTCAGGGGACCATTTGCAGAGGCACCAGTTTCTGGCATTAAGCTGGTGGAACTTGTGCCATAAAGTCCTTATTTTGTAGTCACAGCCTGGTGAGACCTAGGACTCAGAAATGCAGTAACTATCCTCCCGATACATACTTGGGCCAGAATATTGCACTTAGTGTCTGTCCTCTGAGTATTATTTTTTTAAAAATTAGTTATGAGAAAAGCTCCAAAATTATATTTTTTAATATTACTTTAGGGAAAAAACATAATACTCTTTGAACAAATTATGGGCACTAGATTCTATTAATGGAAAAATTGTAAAGAAAAATTAGTCCAGGGAATTGGAAGTCTGAAGAGAGCTCTTTAAGTGAGACTTAATGGAAAGTCTTAAGAGAAAATGTCCAATTTAGGAAAAATGTACCAAGAATATATAGCATGTAGTCATCAGATAAGAATATGAGTCCTTTCAAAGAGGGATTTTGTTTCATGAGGCAAAAGAAACATTTCGTGGACACTATTGATTAGGCAGGGTCTGCCACAGCTTTTAGCCTTGAGGCGTCAGGAAGTCTATAGTACACCATCGAGTTCTAAGATCCAGGCAGAAATCAGGAGAAATGAACAGGACTTATATCAGTGGTAAAGAAAAATCTGCCCTCCCCAGGAGCAGGCAATCAGAATTCTTATTTATTGGGGTTTATGGAAGTTTAAAAAAGAAAGTACTAAAATGACTCAAAATCCCCACATGAAAAAGAGTATTGATTTGAGGGAGCATGAAATGCTAATATACATCAGATCAAAGAGGCTCTACTTAAAAATAACAACTATTAACACAGCAGAGAACGGAAGTTGTGCCTCTCCTTTTACCGTAAGAGTCTCTGATCTCCCCCCCAAACCCTAGAACACCACTCACGTATCACGTAAGCCCCACCAGACATCGTTAGCTCAGGTCTGCATGTCTCTCTTGTCTCAGAGCAACTGAGCTTATCAAATCTCTCAGAAATAACCAGAATATTTGCCACAGGACCATATTGCCTATCCTAGGCTTCCTTGTTTGCCTAGTTACAATTATATTGCATAAATAAAACTGGACATTTTAGAGTGTTTATTTTCTTTACTGGGGTTATATTAATAGACCAAGTTAGGGCCATCTCTGTTGGCTATTTGATTGTGAACATTCAGGAAGCCTCTTCATATGTTATTAGGACCAAGAGTCTGAGCCTGGTACAAACTAGATCACTTTTAGTCAATCATATTGTGACTCTGAAAACTGATTCATAGACTGTCATTTCTGAACAAAGAAATGATTGATTAATCCATTTTTGAAAATCAGCTGTGAATTTGTATTTCCATCCTGCAATTTCTATGAGAGAGGAGTAACATAACTAAAAGACAATCCATTAAATAAAGTTTAAGGAAATGATTTATTGTCCCCAAGATTTTCACTGGGGAGCATTAATTTCTTACACATTTCATACTTCCTTGAAGAGGATGCACAAACTTCCACTGGTTATTAGATAAGCTAATTTACTGTCAAATATGTAATCTGGTGACTTTCACTATATGTTTTATAGGTCCCAGGGCTCTCTCTCTGTGGAATCTATTAATAGTAACTGCCAATCATTTGCAACTGATTTATTAATCCTCAGTTCAAAAAAGGGCCCAAAGGATAATCTTTTTGCCTGACCCATTTCAAAACTTTTTGTCAGTAGCTCAACCCAGTCCTTGAAAATCTTCATAGCCCAGTAATACATATTCCTAATGTAAAGACTGCTTTGTGGGGGCCAGCAGGCCCAGGTCAGGTCAGAAGGAGAGGTCAGGCCTACCTGCCCTCCTGCTTTGGTCCGGACCTGCTTCCACCTCCCATGAACACTGCTTGGGCAAGTCCACATGGGCACACACATGTTGGTGCATGTACACATGCCTTTCAAGAAGAAAACCCATAACTTTAAGACAAAGGCTATCTATATACACATTTAGAAGCAATTCTAACCATCTTTACCTCCCCAAACATGCCTCTGTTCTAACATTTAATCATACTATTATAATGACAGCGATTTGCTTGTATGTCTCTGTCTGCTAGTCCTCCTGACTAGAACTGTGAGGTTCCTGAGAAATCGAAGTCCTAGAATAATACAAAAGATATGCATATTTCAGCTAAAAGTCACAAACAATGGATTCCTAACTAAGATCTCAGTCTGAAACATCTGCATTTGCAGTTAGGGAGCTTTGCCAAGGCCAAGTGCACCTGCCTCAGGCAGAACTGTTTTAAGCATTATGTTACATGGAGGAAACACAGTCCCCAATCTCAGGAACCTCGGAGTCTAGTGAGGAGGGTAGGCAAAAAAATGTGAACAAACAGCCATCCATATATTATCATCTTTAACTGGCCTAGCCGTGGTTTGATTAAAACTATAGGAACAAGAAAGGGGTAATTCTGCCTGGGGAGGGCAGATTTCACAGAGAAATAGCCTTTTGAGATCTGTCTGGAAGAATGAGGAGGAGTTCACCGGGCAACGGAAGCAGTGGTGAGAAACACTGCCGGGCAGGGCATTTTGTCCAGAAAGAGCCTGAAGAAGCCCAGAGATGTCATGTGCAACGGGCTTCACAGCGACAGCTGGTGATAATTTCTTTCTTAGGGAGGAGGTCACTAGATTTTTATACCTCCTTTTAGCTCTCTCTCAGCATACTAAGATGTCATTCCTGAGCCACCATCATGAGCTTTTCTGTTCATGGAAATTAGTAGGTGTGGGGCCTCCAAACTCCTGTCCCCGCCTTGGGATCATAGGCTTGCGTTTGAGAGGTTAGGGGAGCAGCCACTGTCTGTGGCCCTGGACCCTTCTGGGATCCTTATTGGTTCTGTTCTGGGCCAATCAACTGAACACATTTCTGTTCTTAAAATCTATGGGTACCCTGGAATTTTTAATTCCTTTTAGGCAAGGAATGGAGAGAAATGATTCACCTCTTCACTTACTTCATTTGCCTTTCTCCATAGAGCACATAGAAAAAACTCCAAAGTAAATGTGAGAAGGACTTAGTTTTGAATAGTAATTGACAGGCAGGAAACTAAAGACGTAAACGACCAGGGAGACTAAGTTCCGACATCTGAATCAAGGACGAAATCAAACTTGATAGGTATTTATCTCAGGACAATATCCTGCTTCCATAATAACTCTCTCTTACAGAAAAAAGATTTCAGACAATGAGATAACCCACCTGGGAAATGCTTTTCTTGAGTAATGTGAGAGCGAGGACACATATGGAATCCATTTCTCATTATTCAAAAGGTTTCTCAGATGATGGTGCCAGCGGTAGAGGAGTGTGGTGTAGAATTTGCAGCTTCCTGCCCAAGGATGTGATGGTTCTCTCAACGCCTATTTGAGAATCGCTGGTTTAGGATGGAAGTTCTTAATCTGAGCTTGGCAGAGGGTGGAAAAATGGAAAACCTGAAATTCTATGCAGAATTTTGAATTTAAAAAAATTTTTTTTTTTTGAGACAGCATCTTGCTCTGTCACTCCGGCAGGAGTGCAGTAGCGTCATCATAGCTCACTGCAACCTCAAATTTCTGGGCTCAAGCGATCCTCCTGCCTCAGCCTCCCAGAGTACTGGGATTACAGGTGTGAGCCACCATGTCCACCCCAAATCTTGAATTTGTTATTATTTTTGTAGGAGTCTTTACTAGGAGTTTTATCTTTCTTGGAGTCTTTCTTAAGTTTCACAACTTTCACTCCTAAACAGGTTTAAAACCCCCAGGTTAATACAATGTGTTTTAAGTCCTTGCTTCCTTTTTTTGGAGGTAGGAGTAGAAAGTGGGAGAAAGAAATTGATAAAGCCTCCTTTTGCTGTTGCATCAGACACCATTGAAGAGAGACCTGAAGGACACAGAAAAAATCCTACCAGAGCCCTTTTCATCTGGCTGTTTTCAAAATTCTCGAAGTAAATCACCAATCATTGAACGAGGAAGAAATGGAGAGTCAACATTTCCAGAGGCCCATATTTCTACAATAGCTCAGACAGGAACAGAACCTGTATAGGAGTGGGAGGTTTTACGCATGGACACAGCAGAATGGCACAGGTAAGTGTGGCTATCACAAGAAAGGGTAAAAGATAGAGGGAAACATGAGGGAAAGCTTACCAAAATGTGACGCCTAACTACAAGGGCTTCTTTTTTTCTAGAGGAAGATACAGTTCACTGATGAGAGCAAGCAAGAACGATAACCATGTCCCATCTTGGCTGGGAAGGTGAGAAAGGCGTCACTACAAGGAGTAGAGAAATGGCTCTCAGGCTGGTTCAGTGGGCAAAGGAAAGATGATAATAATCTAGGTCACAATTTCTGATTTAAGCCTGTGGGGACAAATGTGTTTCAGAATTTTAAATGTTTTCATTTTACAAAGGTGATGTCTTAGCTCAGGCTGCTATGACAAAATACCATACATCGAGTGGCTTAAACAACAAGCATTTATTTCTCACAGTTCTGGAGGTGGGAAGTCCGAAATGAGGGTGCTGGCAGGGTGGGATTCTGGTTTATAGACAGCTGTCTTCTTGCATGACAGAAAAGAGCTAGCTAATGGGGCCTCTTCCCATAAGGGCACTAATCCCATTCACAAGGGCTCCACCCTCATGATCTACTCACCTCCCAAAGGCCTCACCTCCTAATACCATCACATTGGATTTAGGGTCTCAACATATGAATTTTGGGGGGGACACAAACATTCAGTCCATTCCAAATAACATAGTATATACCTTGCATATGATGTAACATTCCCAATCTGGATTAGCTTTCCATGATCAAACTAATATTTGATCAAAATTCCCATTTCAAGGACCTGATCAAATTAAAAAGCTTATGCACAGCCAAGGAAACTATCATGAGAGCAAACAGACAACCTAAGAATGGGAGAAAATATTCACATGCTACACATCCGATAAAGGGCTGATAACTAGAATCTATATAGAACTCACAAAAATCAACAAGAAAAAATCAAACAACCCCATTAAAAGTGGACAAAAGACATGAACAGAAACTTTTCAAAAGAAGATAGACTAATGGCCAACAAACATATGAAAAAATGCTCAACATCTCTAATCATCAGGAAAATACAAATCAAAACCACAATGAGATATCTCTAGTGAGAATGGCTTTTATCAAAAAGTCCCCAAACAACAAATATTGGCATGTATGTGGAGAGATAGGAACACTCCTACTCTGCTGGTGGGACTGCAAACTAGTACAACCTCTATGGAAGGTAGTATGGAGATACCTTAAAGAACTAAAAGTAGATCTACCATTTGATCCAGCAATCCCACTACTGGGTATTTACTCAAAGGAAAAAAAGACATTCTATAAAAAAACATCTACACTCGAATGTTTATAGCAGAACAATTCACAATTGCAAAGATGTGGAAACAACCCAGTGCCCATCAATACATGAGCAGATTAATAAAATGTGGTATGTGTATACCATGGAGTACTACTCAGCCACAAAAAACACCTCTTGTATTAATATTATCCCGGATGTAGCTGGAGCCCATTCTGCTAAGTGAAGTATGACAAGAATTACTGAACCTGAGAAGAAGGTTATAGGAGCCCCCTGTGATCATAGGAGCTAGTTGGCCAGAGGTGTAGGAGGTCCAGGACTTGTGACTGGCATTAAAAGAGGGGGCAGTCTTGCGGGACCGGGTCCTTAGGCTGTGGTGTCTGCACTAACTCCGTGAAGCTAGTGTCATAATTGAACGGACTGTGGAACCTAGCTGGTGTCTGGAGAATCAGAGAATTGGTTGTAGATGTTAAAGTATTTAAAAATGCCCCAGAATGAGGCTTTCCTTATAGTAATTTTCACTCTATGTCCTCATGGTACAGCAGTGTTTTCTGAGCTGACTGAGATCTTCTTTAGTGTAGTTGAATAATGACAATTTTTTGAATTTACTGGGGGAAAAGTGCAGAGTTTTTCAAATTGTCCTTCATGAAAATAAAATTCAGAGATAAACGTAACACCCAGTCAGAAAGGCACATTATTTGCTAACATCTGACTCAGTATCCGGGAACTCTGTTCAGCACTACAGACTTCACAGACTCTGTCACTAAGACCAGCTTGAAACCCAGACAGATCTGTGTTCTGATCTTGACTTGGCTACTTACTAACTGCATAACCTTGGGCAAATTATCCACCATTTCTAAGCCTCAGTTTCCTTTACTTTTATCTATCTACCCACCATTCATCTGTCCACATATTTCTCGTTCTTTCCATCAATTATCATCTATTCTTATCTTTCATCTCTGCTTATCCATCTATCCACCTATGGTAGACATTAAACTATTCATCAATGTCTATTTCCTTTTATTTCCAGGCATTTAGGATGATGACGCACATAACTACACATGACCTGCTCCAGCCCGTGAAATATGAGGAGAGATGATGACTTATGTCTCTTCCAGCAGAAGCATTTAAGAGCTGATTCCAATTCTCCATTTTTCCTTCTCCCTGCTGCAGTGATTGCCAATGCAGATGGTAGAGTCTCTGCTGGTCAGAGTCCTTGAATAAAGACACTGTCTCCAAACCTCTGTGGAAAGTAATATGGAGATACCTCAAAGAGCTACAAGTAGAACTACTATTTGATCCAGCAATCCCATTACTGGGCATCTACCCAAAGGAAAAAAGGGCATTCTATAAAAAAGACATTTGCACTAGAATGTTTATAGCAGCACAATTCACAAATTGCAAAGTTGTGGGAACAACCCAAGTGCCCATCAATACATGAGTGGATTAATAAAATGTGGTATATGTATACCATGGAGTACTACTCAGCTATGAGAAACAATGTTGATCTAGCACCTCTTGTATTATCCTGGATAAAGCTGAAGTCCATACTTCTAAGTGAAGTATCAGAAGAATGGAAAAACAAGCACCTCATGCACTCACGATCAAATTGGTATTAACTTATCATCCCATATGCGCACATATAGTAATAACATTCATCAGGTGTCAGGCAGATGGGAGGGGGGAAAAGGGGATGGGTGTATTCACACCTAATGGGTGTGGTATGTCTGGGGGATGGACAAGCTTGAAGCTCTGACTTGGGTGAGGCAAAGGCAATATACATAGTCTAAACATTTGTACCCCCGCAATATGCTGAAATAAAAACAAACAAACAAACAAACAAACAAATAAATAAAAAGACACTATGGAGCCCACCCACTGGACTTTGTGGAGCCAAAAATATACTATCATTATGTGAAACTGAGGAGATTACAGGATTGTTACCTAACCTAACTTAACCTCATCACTACATTGTCTTATCTTATTCCAAAAAGAATTAAAAGTAGTTTAGGCCGAGATTAGTGGCTCATGCCTATAATCCTAGCACTTTGGGAGGCTTAGGTGGGAGGATTGCTTGAGGCCAGGAGTTTGAGACCAGCCTGAGCAAGAGTGAGACCCCATCTCTATGTAAAATAGAAAAATTAGCTGGGTGTGGTGGCAGGCACCTGTAGTCCCAGCTACTCCGGAGGCTGAGGCAGGAGGATTGCTTGAGCACAGGAGTTGGAGGTTGCAGTGAGCAATGATGACGCCACTGTACTCTAGCCGAGGTGACAGCAAGACATTGTCTCAAGAAAAAATAAAGTAGCTTAAAGAGACATAGAACACAGTAAGATAAAAAAGTGACTGAGTAATAAGTTAAGGACAACATATAATAACATTTGCCTTACAGAATCACTGGGAGAAAACATATACATCTATCAGTGCGACTGATAAACAGTAGATAGAACAGTGTGAGGCGCCAGTTCCTTTTTATGTTGGGATCCTTCTATATGCTTAATTGATGGTCCCTCCCCACCCAGATGCCTCTTTCACTTTCCAGCATGATCAGGGAGGCCATCCTTGACCTATTTATAATTACAGCCCACTTTCCTCCACCCCACACTCATTATCACCCTTATTTATATTTTTTCCATCATACTTATCACCATCTGACATATTGTGTATTCTCCTTGTTTATTTGTTTGATAAACACCAGAATGGAAGCTCCATGAGGCAGGGATCGTTGTTCACTGCTAAATTTCCAGCACCTAGAACAATATCTAACATACATAGTCTGTGCTCTATAACTATTTTTGAGTGAGTTATGAATTAGTGAATTGTGACTTGATAGTAGCTTCCAGAACTCTTAGTAGAGAACACCAAAATGAGGCAAATAGCCAATTGCCTGGCACCCTGGGGTTTGGATATCAAGTCGCGTCTCCCACACGGAGAGCCGTCTTTTCCATGTACAGCCTCCTCGAGCCTGGTCTGTCCATCGGTACCTTCCCTGCCTCTTCTCCCCTCCTCTTCCTTTTCTGCATCCTGGTTTTGAGAGGTGTTACTCGCCAAACTTCAACAACAATAATAATGAGGACCAAAGTAAAATAATGATTAACAGTTATTGAGCACTTACTATTTATGGATGGCCCTTTTCTAGCTTCGTGGCTAAGTACATTCTATTCATGACCTAATTCATGAATTTCAAAAACCTCTGTGGTCAGTGCTATTATTATCCTTATTTGAAAGATGAAGAAATTGAGGCTTATAATGTGCCAAAGGCCACACAGCTAATAAATGGTGATGTGGGAGTTTTGGTTATCTATTGCCGTGTAACAAGTCACCGGAAACGCAGTGGTTTAAAGCAATTTATTATTATTTATCATAGTTCTGTGGATTAAATGGGCTCAGCTGAAGAGTTCTGTCTTGGGGTCCCTCATATGACTGTGTATGCAGTTAGATGGCACCGGGCCAAGTGTCCTAGATGGCTTTCACATGTCTGGCATCTCAGCTGGGACGGCTAGAACACTTGGGGTCTGGCAGGGCATCTCGCTGTCTTTCCCTATGTGGTTTCTCCCCATTGTTAGCTTGGGCTTCCTCACAGCATGGAGGCCTCATGGTTGTCAGACTTCTTACGTGATGACTGGCTTCTTAGGAGCCATCCTTGGAATCCCAGCAGTGTCACTTCCCTAGCGTTCCCAGCTCAGATTCACCGTGGGAGGCATAAACGTATTGGAGGGCATGGCTCCTTGGGGGTCGTTTTGGAGACTCACTTTCATGGTGGAGTTTTCAAACTAGACATTCTGAATCTAGGCTAGGGTTGCAAACTCGCCTATCAACACGGAACAGGAAGGTGATGTACGAGCAAGGAGGGCCTGACGCAAGACAATCGCAACTGAGCAGACCGTGCTGACCTGCAGAGCCCAGGCCTTGTTAATGGGGCACTTGCTGCTGAGCACCAGCCGACTCTGCCTTGCAAGACTGCAAGCCTCGTGTTACTACATCCTCTGAATTTTTAAGGGAAATTCAGCAATTGAGGTTTTTATAAAAAAATATCTTAATTTGAAAAACATAGTATTGGTCAAGCAAAACATTCCTGTGTTTGGCCTGTGGGCTGCCAGTCGGTGAATACTGTTCTAGATCTGCAAGGTCATCAGCACAGTGCACAAGGCCCCATGACCTGCAGGGGCCACCCTGCCTAACTGTCCAGCCCCATTTCTTACTCCTTTCTGACATGTGTGCATTCAGCAAGTATCTATTGATTCCTATTGTGAGCCAAGTATGTTCTAGGAGCTGGGGATGTACCAGAGAATAAAACGAAGTCCCTGCCCTCAGGGAGCTTATACTTTAGCCGTAGGAGACAGACAATAAACAAATAAATGTATAAAATGCCAGATGGCACCAAGTACCACAGAGAAAAATAAAGCAGGGTGAGCCCCAGTGTGGCAGGTTGCACAACATGCCTTGCTCTCCTGCCATGTCCTTCTGTCTCCCTTGAATGTCCCTCCTTCCCTTTAGCTTAGCTGCCTCCTGCCTATCGCTTGGGATCTAGCTTGGGGGTCACAACTGCTGAAATATTTTCTCTGATCCTTCCATCCTGCCAGCGTGAGATAGTGATCCTCCTCCTTGCTTCCAAGGCACTTATGCCTACTCTTACCACGTGGTTATAACTGTTTCTCAAGTTCACGTTTGCTTTTCAGTACCCCCACTAGGCAGTGAGTAAGTTGAGAGCTTCTGCATATTCTTAAATATTCTAAAAATCTTTGTCAATCCAAGGGAAAGTGTCTTTGAAAAGATCTTCAGGGAGGGAGCTGCTCCATGGGAGAGGAATTCTCCTGCCCTTTGTTTTCTTCTTTCTCTTTTCCAATAAGGAAAGTTCTTTCCCCTGCCGTGCACAGAACCGTGCACATAATTTTTTGGAAAACGAAGTTAAATGAAATTGATTATGTCTTTTGGTTTGGGGGCAGGTTATTCATGAGTATGAAATATCATCTTGTATTTTCATTGAGTCAAAGGCGCCCAAGCTAACTTTCTCTGGCTGGGAGATGCTGATGTACTCATTCTGTTTGCATAGTCATGCACACACTCATGCACATAAAAAAATGAAACATGTCCCCTCTGTCTACAGGCTGGGACTCACCTCTGTGCACTTCTACCAGCCGGGGAGGTAAACAGGATGCACACTTGTCATCGACAAGCATCAAGCACTAAAAGTTGCTCCTGGCACTGCCCTATCTCTGCCGAGTATCTCTGACTTGCTGTGCGCTGTGCTTCCTCTGGCTCCTGCTGCCTGCAGTGCCAGGTGTGAAAGCCTCTAACCTTCTGAGAACCCCAGTGAGAGTGCTTGGAGGCTGCTCGGTTGTCTAGAAGACCCAGGGCTGGGGCTCCCTCTGCCCCATGTGTTGCTGCTCCATGGAACAAGATGATGCCTGAATTTCTGTTGCCCCGTGGAGCACACACATGTTCCACTGCGCTCTGGAACGCTTGAGCTCTCGAGCCCAGACCACAGAGTGCTGTGGGCAGATCAGCCTCTGATCTGTCTCATCTCTGGAAACCCTGACTTTCAAGCTGTTTCTGTCTCCCCAGAAGAAAGTGATCAGGGATGAATCCTGCTAGAGGAGAGGAACAGCCTCGGGCAACAGACCACTGCCTGAGAAGTTTGTGACCTGGAAGGCTGGTTGTGGAGAAGTGACTGCAGAGGGGCATCACACACGCATGCGTGTGCGTGTGCGTGTGCGTGTGCGTGTGCGTGTGCGCGTGCGCTCGCTGGCCTCGCCTTGTGAGAGAAGGCCTGGTCACGAACCAGGACAGCCTGTTGCAGCTGCAGCTGGCCTTGCCGCTCGGTGGGCAGGAATACCCGGCCGGTTCTGAGCAAACTTAGCGATGAGGATTCGGGTCACTTATCAGATTTACAATTTCTCTTGAATTGGTTGTTTCATATGATCTTTTCAATGGAATGGGCCCAGAGTTTGTTTGTTTGTCTAGAAATAAAGTTAAAATAAATGAAGATAATAACTCTGTAATCCCCATCTCAAACTCAACCTTTTCCATGACATATTTCCTCAGCTCCCGACTCTGTCCATCCTCCACCTTCAGTCCAAACATGCTTTTCCTCCTTTTAACCTAGTACTCATTTGGAGGCTTCTGAAAGTGTTTCCCATACTTGGCCTTGTAATGTCGTCACTGTCACAGGAGGACGTGTCGGCTTCAGTGCTGTTTTTCTGCCTGTGGTCAGCCAGAATTGGGGGACCGGCTGCTCCTCTCTGCCTCCCTGGAGTGAGTAGCTAGCGTAGAGCGTGTCCCATAGGAACTCAGTTATCAGTGGAGAGCAAAGGACTCTCCTGCCCCTCCTGTGATATGATGTCCTGCGCTGGTCACGTGCTGGGAAGGGGATTGCCAGGCACAATCTTCAAATGTTTCACACAGATCGGGTCAGGTTGGTAGAACACATGGTGTGGCATAAGCTTCAGACATGTGTTATGCCTTGAATGCCCATAATCCCTATAGCTATTTTATAGGCTGAGAGCTACAAACAAGTTTCCCACTTACAGTAGCTGTGTAAATTCCTTGAGGACAGGGAATATTTCTCATTCCATTATATCCCTACAATGGTACCTGGTGCTCAGGTAGGCTTGGTGGAATGATTAATTAGGCTGCCTGCTTTGTGGGGGCTCATCAGTCTATAATGTGCACCGCCCCCATTCCAGATGGGGAAAAGGGACTGATGGTTAGCAGGAAATCACCCAGGAAAGGCAAGAAGAAATTAAGACTTCTACTCAAAAAGTAGGATTTGCAGTAAGTCATGAAGGAATAATGCTGTCCCTTTGCTAAAGGACTGAAGCCTGCCGTGTTTGTGCTGGGTGAGTGCAGGGAGGGATGACAGTTGAAGAGGAAGATAAATGGAGGAAATTCAGATTTTAGCAGCAGACAAAATGTAGCTGGTGCCAAACTCCAATTTCAGGCATTTGGGGGAGCCCCTAAATTAAACATTGTATTCTGGGGACCTGGAAAGCATTGTGGGAGTCAAAGGAGGTGAAACCTCAACAAAAGCAGTTTCAGATTCTCACACTGAAACTCAGTGGAATGTTAGGTGGGTGGGGGACGTCAGCCTGGGATGGGCTCTCCTCTCCTGGTAAGCTCTGCTCTGCCACTAGAGCACCCTACTTAGGGCCAGGATCCCCATCTAGGTGGGGTTGACCTTTCCTCTTCTCAGGACCCAGCAGTCATCAGGCCAGTGGCCTAAAATATTGATATTGCCCTTTCAATCTTATTCTCTCAAAGCATCTACTCAGTGTCCTTGTTGTGGGTGTATTAGATTTCTTCAGGTTACAAATGACAGAAACGAGACTCAAACAGACTGACACTGAAAAAAAAAAAAAAAAGAAAATTTTGACTTCCACAATTTGTAACAGTAAGGGATGGATTTCCCCAGATTAAGGACCAGGTGGAATCAGACACTCAGATGATATCCACGAGAATCTGTCTTCATCCATCTCTCAGACACCCCCGTGTACATGACTAGACAAGCAGTTCCAGGCTTCCCCTCTGTTATAACAAGCCCTGTAGAACAAGAGCACTTCCTTCTAAGTACTTCCAAGGGCATGTCTCAGAGCTGCTCAGTAACGGCCCAGCTCAGGGCACCTGACCATCTACACTCCAATCACTGGGGCTGTTGGGACTCATGGATGTAACCAACAAAGCTGGGTCCTGTGCCTGTGCCCGGAGTAGATGGGGTCCAGGTGGGGTCAGCTGCAACTGAACCCGCAGACAGAGCTGGAGGACAGCTGCTTACTCAAAGAAAACTGTACTGTTACCAAAAATGGGGTGATGGTTGCTGGGCAAATTTACATTGCAGTGAACTAGTGCTGTCTAGTGCACTCTATAAGGATTCTCATGTGTAAGAGTGTAAGAGTGTTCACAGGGAAACACTAATTTCTCTCCATCTAAGTGTTAAGGGCTGGTACTCTGAAATTGATCCCCTCTCTCCCCTCACCCCTGCTCATACCATAGAGAAGCAGGTTAAGAAAACAGATATTTTCTTGCGGAAGGCAATCATCAGAGGGCAAATACCATTTCATGTTTCCCCATCCAGGGAACTAGGAAGAACAATCTCTGCTCCTCAGCTGAGGACAAACATAAAGTTTCTAAAACCAATTACCTAGGGATAAAATGATATCATAGATTTAGCTGGATGGAAGCAAAACTTCATGTGGTGTGAGGCCTCCGGGGCAGCAGGGTATCCGGCACTTCAGTGGTGAGTGCCTGGCCTTGACTGATGCGGGAGGCTGGAGGTTTGGACTCAGGCTCTGCCTCTGCTGCTCACAACCGCATGAGCCTGAGACATTCGCTTTTGCCCTGGGTCTCAATTTTCTCATCTTTAGTATCAGTATCTAAAAACCTGATACTAGGCCGGGCGCGGTGGCTCACGCCTATAATCCTAGCTCTCTGGGAGGCCGAGGCGGGCGGATCATTTGAGCTCAGGAGTTCGAAACCAGCCTGAGCAAGAGCGAGACCCCGTCTCTACTAGAAACAGAAAGCAATTAATTGGCCAACTAAAAATATATAGAAAAAATGAGCCGGGCATGGTGGCACATGCCTGTAGTCCCAGCTACTCGGGAGGCTGAGGCAGGAGGATTGCTCGAGCCCAGGAGATTGAGGTTGCTGTGAGCGAGGCTGACGCCACGGCACTCACTCTAGCCCGGGCAACAGAGTGAGACTCTGTCTCAAAAAAAACCCAAAAAACCTGATACAAAATAATTTCTACTAGATAATTTCTCTATAGTGTAGTCCACTCCCTTTCTAAAGAGCCTGATTTTTAGCTGATGCTCAAATCCATAAGAATCTGAGTTGTATCCCATGTTCATAGGTGGGGAAGCTTAGGTACTATAAAAGGCTAAATAAATTTTTTTTTAAAAATCCCAACTTCCTGCTTGGTTCAGGAAGGGGAGTATGAGTGACAACCTTTCCTTCAGGACAAGAGATGTCACTAGGATGAGGGTATCTTCAGATCCAGCGTGGACCATACTTAGTTTCGGGGATACTGTCAACCACTGTCAATATCTACTGACCTTGTGACATGAAGCTGCCCACAAACTACGACCCGACCCCTCCGAATGTCTGAAGCTCTGGGAACATGAACCAGGAGAGACAACTACATATAGGAAACCTCTAAGTATTATACACTTAATATTTAATTTTCCTGTTAGCTCTGAGGCATCTCATTATTGGAAATGACAGACCACTAGCCATGGTGCTTGGCACAATTTGGGAAAGTCATTCTGTCTCAGATTTTCAACTGGATGATGAGGGAGTTATAGTGGATGGTCACACTGTGTTGAGACCCCACCCAGGGCATGGAACACCTGGCACAGGGCACATGGTAGATGCACAGGGAATGAATGAATAAATGAATGAACAGGTAGATGACTGAGTGCTAAGGTCCCTTCCAGTTCTGACTCTCATGACTGAGCACCGGGGTCTCCCTCCAGGAGGGAACACAGTACATAGGTGTAGGAAGGTGAGAAAAAATGGAGAGTACATACAACATGTGCTGTGAACTAGAGAAAGGGGCTGTGGGCAGAAGGGATTTTTTTTTTTTTTTTGAGATAGAGTCTTACTTTGTTGTCCAGGTTAGAGTGAGTGCCATGGCGTCAGCCTAGCTCACAGCAACCTCAATCTCCTGGGCTCAAGCGATCCTCCTGCCTCAGCCTCCCGAGTAGCTGGGACTACAGGCACGCACCACCATGCCCGGCTAATTTTTTATATATATATATATTTTTAGTTGGTCAATTAATTTCTTTCTATTTTTAGTAGAGACGGGGTCTCGCCTTGCTCAGGCTGGTCTTGAACTCCTGACCTGGAGCGATCCACCTGTCTCGGCCTGCCAGAGTGCTAGGATTACAGGCGTGAGCCACCGCGCCCGGCCCAGAAGGGATTTTTGAAGCGAGAGGTCCTAGAGCTTAACTTCTGCGCCCAGGCCTTCTGCGGAAGGAAGCGCTTCCTGCCGCCCTCTGACCACTTCCTGCTGCCGCCTGACCACTTCCTCGGTGTCCCACCCGCCCTATGCTCCTCTCTCTGGAGCTGGAGCTGAAACAGAATCCCCGACGTTGTGCTGGGGAAGTGACACTGCTTCAGTGGCTGCAGTTACTGGGTCATTACCTGTATCCTTATTCTCTGACCCCTGCTCTTTTCCAGCCCCTCCTCTGCCTGAGTGTCGTGCTGGTTAACCTGAGCACAGGGAGAGCGAGCAGGAATCTCTGCAGGAGGTCTCTCTCTCTCTCTCTCACACACACACACACACACACACACAGGCGCGCATATCAGGACGCAGGTGTGAGAGCAGGGCTTGCTGTGCAGGAATAAGGAAGGTGCAGAGCTGTGAGGTAAGGTTAATTCAGAGGTACAGGAAGCCCCAGCACCTCTGCTTCTTCTACTGAAATTCCCACCCTCAGAGATGGGTGTCAGAGGAGTGCCAGGGCCCCCGGGGTTAAGGTATCCCTTTCTTTATAGTCAAGTAACCTTGATATGTGAGAGGCCAGATGGAGCAAGGAAGAAGTGCATTATACATTTGGAAGTATTCACTAGCTAGAGATCCCCACCCGAAGAAGCTGCTGATTCAGACAGCTGGGGAAGGATGTAAGCATCTCAGTGCATGCTAAAAACACGCTCCCTTAGGGACCAAATGTGGACGGCAAGATGCAAAGGTTAACCTCTTTGCATCTTAACTCAGTGATGGAGCCAAGTTTCCAAAGCTGGCGATAAAACAGCAGGCAGGCTGGCTTCCACAGCTGCCAGCCAGGGTCCAGGAGACAGCCAGGGGTGCCTTGGTAGGCTGACAGGACATCTGTCGGGGGGCTGCATCGGGGGACTCAGTGGCACGTGCCAGGGACCTGGTGCAGGAAGGAGAGAGGCAGGCCCAAGTCTCAGGGGATGGGTACAGTGGGCAGGGCTCAGGGACAGGTGGGGAGCAGGACACCACTCCTGCAGGGCGGGCTGCCGTGGGCCCTGGAACTGGACAGCCTGGGTTTGAGTCTAGGCTCTGCCACTTAGTAGCTGTGTATGTAATTTTAGAGGAATTATTTAACCTTTCTGAGCCTGTCTCCTCATCTCCAATGGGGCTATTTACAGTCCATGTCTCCCTGGGTTATTCTGAAGAATCGGTAGGATAATCCACGTGAAGGATGTGATTCAGTATCTAGACGTAACGGGTCCGCTGTAAACAGTAGTATTCACGAGCACCTTGCAAACATTCCTGGAGGCACCCGATGGTTGCTCATCAGTAAGAACCAGGGTAGGAAGTTAGACCACAGCGGCAGCAAAGGCGATCTCACTGCAGGCTCCTGCCCGGAAGTTAGACCAGTCCCGGAAGTTACCCTGGTCCGGGAATGCGGTGTCGGCCGGGCCTACAGTGGCACCGCCTGCAGTGTGTGGTGAGCTTTGGAGAAAGGTAGAGCCGGGTTATGGAGCCCGCGGGCCACCACAGCTGGGGCGGGCTGTCCCCGTTGCGGGCTGCCTCGGGCGGGCCAGGCTGCGGACCGCGGAGAGGGCAGGGCCGGGCGGGGCAGTGAGCGCTGGGTGCTCCTGTGCGGCCTGGCTTCTGTCCATTACAGTTGATTTCTTTGGATTTTGGTTCCTGTTTGGGTGGGATGTTTCCGACTAACTTCCCTGAACAGCGGCTTGCAGTGTTTCAGCTTTCTCTCTCCCTCTCTGCGCCCCTGCCGGGGAGGGTCCCGGGAATCCGATCGCGCCTGCGCACGTGGAAGCCAGACGTGCAGTGTGGGGCCCCCGAGTCTGGGAGCGGGACCCCCAGGAGTGTAGGTGTGGGTGCATCCCCGCGTGCCTGCTGCAGGAGGACACGGCCTCGGTGGGCCCCAGTTCCTCTTCAGCAGATGGAAGAGCTGACAGTACCGGGGCTGCCTTGCCTGTCTTGTTGCAGGTGAGGAGGTTGGGGAGGCGTGGGGTAGAGTATGCGAAGGCTCAGAGCCTAGAATGTAGTAAATTTGGGGAGATACATATAGCTAGTGGTTGAGAGAGTGGCTTTAGAATGTTTTCCTTCTTTTATTTAAAAATAATAAAAACAGGAGGCATGAAGGAGTGGTGGGAATGAGCATGTAGCGGGGTTGAAAGAGAGAATGAGAAACTTCAGCATGGAATTCGTGTTTCCCGGAAGGACAAGTAGGGCTTTTGATGTATTATGTGTTGGGGGGAATCTTACTTGTCAAAGGCATTCTAAGGGCACATGAGAGAGTCCGCAGGGAGAAGAGGGCCACCATGGGAAAAAGAAAAAGCTAAAGAATAACAATGTGGACTGGAAAAAAGACCTGAATTCAAGTCTAAGCTCAACCACTTCATGGGCTTTTTAACTTCTCTGGATCATTTGTAAAATGGGGATAATACTTATCCTAGAAAACTGCTTGAGGGTCAAGTAAGGCAATGTATTAATATACAGTGTTCCTAGCTCAGTGCCTGGCATGTGATTCCTTCCCTTTTCCTCCCCACCCTTCCCAAAATAATATTGAGTTAATATTTTCACTATAGGCCCAGTGCGGAGGCTCACGCCTGTAATCCTAGCACTCTGGGAGGCCGAGGTGGGAGGATCGTTTGAGATCAGGAGTTAGAGACTAGGCTGAGCAAGAGTGAAGCCCCATCTCTACTAAAAATAGAAAAAATTAGCCGGGCCTGGTGGCACGCACCTGTAGTCCCAGCTACTCGGGAAGCTGAGGTGGGAGGATCACTTGAGCCCAGGAGTTAGAGGTTGCTGTGATCTAGGCTGATGCCACGGCACTCTAGCCTGGGCAACAGAGCAAGACTCTGTCTCCAAAAAAAAAAAAAAAAAAAAATATTTTCACTATGAAGGACAGAAAAGTGCTGGTGAAGTGGAGGGAGTGTAAAGACAACACCAGGAACATGACCCACCAAACTGTGAGCTCCTTAAAAAATTGTGCTGTGATCATTGTTGTGTCCTCACACTCTCTATGGGTCGCTGGAATGTATTAGGTGCTCAAGACATATATGGATGGAATTGAACAGAGACAAATGCTTGTTGATTTTCATTTCCAGGCATTTAAGATGTAGTAGGGGAGCACTTGGAGACAGGACAGGTTTTCTTTCTATCTCTTCCACACACTGACTGTGTGGTCTTGGGAAAACCCTTGCATCTCTGTGGAGCTCATGTTCACATGTGTGAAATAAGAGACAGAGCAGGATGATCTCCCTGTGTTGAGATTCTAGAGCCATGTAGGGTTTCAGGTTGGTAAGACAGCTGCTATGGACTGAATTGTGTCCTCCCCCCGATTCATGTGTTGAAGCCGTAATCCCCAATGTGACTGTATTTTGAGAAAAGGCTTTTAGGAGGCAATTATGGTTAAATGAGGTAGTAAGGGTGGGGTCTGAGTCTGATGGGATTGGTAGCCTTATAAGAAGAGCACGAGTGAGATCTGTCTCTACCACGTGAACACGCAACAAGAAGGTGGTCACTGCAAGCCAGGAAGAGAGCTGGCACCAGAACCCACCCATCCGGCACCCTGAGCTTAGAATTCCAGCTTCCAGAACTGTGAGGAAATACATTTCTGTTGTTTAAGTCACCCAATCTGTGGCATCTTGTTATGGCAGGGTAAGCCGACTAAGAGAACAGTATTGCAGCTGGTTTGCAAATAAGGCTTAGAGGAGAGACCTTATTTCTAAAATAACAGACCAGCACAAGAGCTAGGGCTCTTTTCACTCCCTGGGCTGAGACTGTACTTTTGTCCCAAGGTCTGTCGCAGAGAGGAAACTACCCAGAGACCCAGAGTCAGATGCAAACCTAGGGTCCACGTGCTTACAAGGGCTTCTCAGGAGCCCACAAGGGTGGAAGGCTCTCGAGGCATCCCGCTGCATGCCCCTGACCAACATCTGCTAGGCACTCAAAGGAAACAGTAGGTGACAAAAGCAACGACTTTGACATTTAAGGCAGTCTTTGGTGCATCTGCTTTCCCACAAACCCACCATGACATGTGTTTTTGCAATGAGGCATTTCAGATACCAAAAAGGCCCTCATAAAAGAGCCCACAAGACCCAGGCATTTCCAGTCTTCATAGATGTTGTTTGGGGTGTGCCTCACACTCTGTCCGTCTCCTTGCTTGTCTTGCAGGCAGCAGACTCCTCAGCCTCATGCAGTGGTGGTGCTACTCATATTGCAGGACAGTCTTGAGCATTCTTTTTTATAATCACTCTCACAGTGTACCCTCTTTGGGTTGGAATTTTGGCTCAAATGACAACAGGCTGTGTGATCTCAGGCAAATCACTTAACTTATTTGAGTGTCAGTTTACTTATCTGTATTTATCTGATCAACAAATACTTATTCAGTATCTCTAATACTGGGTGCGGATCTAAGTTTGGAATTCACGTTTAGCCATTTCTTTTTGAGAAACTCAGATAATTAGTCACTGATATGATTTAGTAACCAATGTATGACCTCCAACACCTTTCTCAGTTGTGCATGATGTATTGTGCTTGCACACGAGGACTGAGAATAAAAGGTGGTCACTCTACATATCTACTGCCTGAACTTTACCATATCAGGGTTGGACACCAGGGTTCATGCAGGAGCACTTGGTGAGCCTCCTGAGGGACATAGTGAGTGCACTGAATGGTGTATAAACCTTTGAGCCAGGAGGGAGGGCAGAGGTGCTCTCTAGCTTTTTTTTTTTTTCAGACAGAGTCTCACTATGTTACCCGGGCTAGAGTGCTGTGGCATCAGCCTAGCTCACAGCAACCTCCAACTCCTGGGCTCAAGCATACCTTCTGCCTCAGCCTCCCGAGTAGCTGGGACTACAGGCATGCACCACCATGCCCGGGTAATTTTTCTATATATTTTTAGTTGTCCAGCTAATTTCTTTCTATTTCTTTAGTAGAGATGGGGTCTCGCTCTTGTTCAGGCTGGTCTCTAACTCCTGAGCTCAAACGATCCACCTGCCTCGGCCTCCCAGAGTGCTAGGATTACAGGCATGAGCCACAACGCCCGGCCTCTCTCTGGCTTCTTGAAACATGCTTTGGGTGGCAAGAAAGTCATCTGGAGGCAACAGAGACCAAAGGTTGTTCTGGGATCCAGTTGGATTATTAATGGGAATGGATGTTCGTGGGCATAAGCCTGTGTAATTCCTATTTGCCTCAGGGTTTAAGAGCCAAAAATTGATGAGAAATTGAGAAAGTTAATGAATTGTAACTTGAGGGGGCTGAAAAACCACTGCTTGGGGATTCTGTTAAGAGTTGTTTCAACAATTATTTATTGAGTGCATTATTAGTTGTCAGGAATTGTGCTAGGCTGGGAATTTGTACTATAGAGTTAGAGTGTAGAAGATAGACAATATAAAATATATGTATATATTTATGTGTGTATGTGTGTGTGTATATATATATATATGTATGAGAAATCAGAATAACTTATCTCATTTTACTCTTTTCCTCTCTTACCATACTATGTCCATGATGATCAGATATAATAAATTGAGAGTTAGGAAGAGCCCAGATAATGCAGGGTCTTGGAAGTCATGGTAAAAAGTTTAGATTTCATTCTGAAGGCAGTAGGAAGCCACTGAAGTGTTATTTTAAGCAGCAGGCTGACATGATCAGATTTACACTTGCATCAGTGGCAACTGAAGGGATGACACGGCCCTCCTCAGAATCAGTAACACAGGTTGAGCATCCCTAATGCAGAAATCCAGAATCTGAAACCCTCCTAAATCTGAAAGTTTCTGAGAGTCCACATGATATCACAAGTGGAAAATTATACTACACCTGACCTCATGTGACAGATCACAAAGTGCAGTCAGAACTTTGATGCACAAAATTGTTTAAAATACTGTATTAAATTACCTCCAGCCTATGTGATGTATATGAAACATAAATGAATTTCATGTTTAGACTTGGGTCACATCCCTAAGACTTCTTATTATATATATGCAAATATTCCCAAATCCAAAAAAATCAAAAATCACTTCTGGTCCCAAGCATTTCAGATAAGGGATACTCAATTTGTAGAAGGAGCATATGCCCTTTGGAGATGACAGACTTGGCTGTGAATGAATCCTGGTTCTATCCTTCACCAGGGTTACTTTTTTCTGTGAGTCCAATTATTCATACATGAAGATAATATACATAGTCATTTTTGTAGGATCATTTTGCATATTATTAATGATGATGGTGATAAATAATAATTATAGCTAACAGTTGTAGAGCACTTACTATATACCAGATACTCTTCTAAGTGTCTCACATGAATTAACTCTTTTAACTAATCCCCGTAATAATGGTTGAGGTGACAGACATAGGAATTTAGCAGAGCTAACACGGTGGCATACTGACATGGGTTTCTGACTTCATCCCCCAAGTCAACCCCCAGAAACAAGAATTAGCATCATGGGCCTGAGAAACGGACATAGACCTGAGAAACTCTTGAGGGTAGAAGGGTGGTGCTTGGGTCTTGGCGTGTTCGTGGCTGTATGTAAACAGCAGCTCTGAGCAGCAGATGCCATAGGGTGATAGGTTGGTGCCAGAGCTTTTTGGTTTGTGTCTTTCTCTTTCCCACATTGCCTCGTTGTCACTGTGAGGCAGATAAACAACAGTGCTTGCTTTGAACCAGCGGGGGTCTTGGAGGGAAAATATCAAGATGGTGCTGGAATCTGGCTGAGGTGGGGAAGAGTTAACAGCAGGTATAAGCAGGTGACTCCAATGGTGGAAGAAATCTCTTGGAAAATAGCACCATTAGGCAGAACCTCAGGAAGGTGCACTTGGCAAGGTGGCAATCAGGGAATGGGTGAGCCTAGATTGCAATGCCAGAGGCTCTTCATCCTGAGCAGTGTCCCACCACCAGCTCCCCAAACAGCTCCCCAAACTCTCTAAGAAGGGCACAGTTACTCCTGAGTTCTTGGACCTTAGCCACCCTCTCCTCCCCTCACCCCCAAGTCCCCCCCCCCCCACTGGCTACACATTATCATCCATGATATCTGATACTCCCAGGAGAACATAAGCTCACAAGGAAAAGTGATGAGACGCCTGAGAACACAACTTCCATAAAAGAAAGGCAACATACTGAGCAAACAATAACAGATGAGAGAGAATAAATTTAAAATAAGCATGAGAAATATCCTCAAAGAGATAAAGGTAAATATTGATAACATTAATCATGAATAAACAATTCCAAAGAAGAATCAGTTGGAAATACTGGGTTTGAAAAATGTAATATTTGGAATAAACATCTTAATAGATATTTAAATTATAGAAAAAATATAGCCAAAGAATGTATTACTGAGCTGGAATTTTCCTGAAAGCCTAAAACCATCAGGAAAAGAGAAAAGGTATTTTAAAAGAGAAGTTAAGAAGTGAGGAGAGTAGAAATAGAAATGTCAGTATCCTTATAATAAGGGTTTCAGGGAAAAAGATATATGTAGAGGAAAAAGTATTTGAACAAATAATGACTGAAGATTTTCTAAAATTAAAAAATGATAAAAGACCTTAGCCTTAAAAAACTTATAAAATTGCATATTGGAAAAAAAAAGCTGTATTAATTTTAGTGAAATTAATCACACAAAGAGAACATTCTGAAAGCTTCTGGAAAGAAAAAACATTGCCTAAAAAGAAATATGAGTTAGATTGACCACAGACCTCTCAATAACAGTCCTTGATGCAAGAAGACAAAAAGTAATACTTGCAAAATTTTGAAAAAAAAAATAGGATGTCAGCTTTGGAAATACATATCCAACTAAGCCATCATTTATGTATGAAGGCAAATGAAACATAAAAATTCATCATAATCCAGAATTAAAATTTGAGGCAATACCAACATGGTGGAGGTGGTGGCCAGGAGTGGAGTGGTTGCACTAAGGTGCCAGTGCTGTTCAGAGGACTATGCAGATACTTATAAGTTTTAGGAACTGGTAGAAAAATAAATAATAGCTTGGGTTTTGATAAATTGACAGTAATCACCAGAATAAAAATAAGACAGTTTAAATTTCTTACCAGCAGAAAAAAGTTTGATCTATCTAGTAGAAGAAAGGAAAAGAGTGTGTGTTTGGGGGTGGGGTGGGGTGGGGTGGGGTGGGAATCTGACAAATAATCACAAAATAAAGTGGTATATAAGCCCTAGTGTAACAGTAATTACAATACATGTAAATGGGTTAGCTAACCTATTAAGAAACAGAACATAATTGGTCTGTTCAGCAGTACTATTTTTTCCTGATTGAGACTTGTAGGTTGTGTATTTCCAGGAATTTGTCCATTTCCTCAACATTTTCGAGTTTTATGCACGTAGAGATTTTTATAGTATTCACAGATGACATTTTGTATTTCTGTGGTATCAGTTGTAATCTCTCCTTTTTCATTTCTGATTGACCTTATTTGGGTCCTTCGTTTTCTATTTCCGGTTAATCTAGCAAGAGGTCTATCAATTTTATTTATCTTTTCAAAGAACCAACTTTTTGTTTCATTAATCTTCTGTATTTTTTTGATTTCATTTATTTCTGCTCTGACCTTAGTTATTTCTTTTCTTCTGCTGGGTTTGGGTTTGGTTTGCTCTTCCTTGAGACAATTCATTAGATTGTTGATTTGTGATCTTTTTGCTGTACTCTTTTAAGGCTATGACTTTTCCCCTTAGGACTGCCTTTGCTGAATCCCACAGATTTTGATAACTTTTGTCTCTTTTGTCATTTAGTTAAAGGAATCTTTTGATTTCCACCTTAATTTCCTTCTTGACCCAATAATCATTCAGAAGTAGGTTGATTCATTTCTATGACTTTGTGTAGAATTGAGTGTTTCTGTTGGAGTTGATTTCTAATTTTATTCCAGTGTGGTATGAGAAGATACACAGTATAATTTCTATTTTTTGACTTTGTTGAGACATGTTTTGTGGCCTAAGATGTGATCTCTCTTAGAAAATGTTCCATGTGCTGATAAGAATGTATATTTGATAGTTTTTGCTTAGAATGTTCTGTAAATGTCCATTGGGACCATTTGCTCTAGAATCCCATTTAAATCCCTTGTTTCTTTATTTATTTTCTTATTGGAGGTTCTGTCCAGTTCTGTCAGTGTAGTGTTGAAGTCACTGGCAATTATAATGTTTCTGTTTATCACTTTGTTTAAATCCAGTAGGGTTTGCTCCATGAATCTGGGCATACTTGTGTTAGGTGCATAAATATTTAGGATTATTATGTCTTCTTGAAAAATTTCTCCTTTTACCATTATATTATGACCCTCTTTGTCTTCCTTTACTATTGTTGATTTGAAGTCTATGTTATCTGATATGAGAATGGCTACACATGCTTTCTTTTGATTTCCATTTGCATGGAATATTTTTTCCATACCTTCCTCCTGAGTCTGAATGAGTTGAGTTCTTGTGGGTTAGATGAACTGACCATTATTCTGTTTAAGAAGATTGAAGATGGGGCCCCAGTCTGGCTTATGAGATCTTAGTTGAGAAGTCTATAGTTAGCCTGATGGGTTTTCCTTTGTAAGTTGCCTGATGTTTTCACCTAATGGCTTACAGGAGTGCTTCCTTTATATCAACGTTGGCCAGTCTGATGACGATGTGTCATGGTGATTGCCTCTGCAATGAATCTCCCAGGTGTCCTTTGAGCTTCTTGTACTTTGATATCTAAATTTCTAGCAAGATCAGGGAAGTTTTCCTCTATTATTCCCTCAAATAATGTTTTCAACCCTTATGTGATTTCTTCTTCACCCTTAGGGATGCCTATATTTCCTATTTGACCTCTTTTGATAATCACATATTTTTGGTAGGCTTTGTTCCTTCCTCTTAATTCTCTATTCTTTGTCTTTGACTGACTTGTCTAATTTGAAAGTGTTGTCTTTGAGCTCTGAGATTCTTTCTTCCACCTATTCTAATCTATTCTTAAGACTTTGCACTGTTTTGCATTTCCTTGAATGAATTTTTCATTTTCAGAATCTCTATTTGATTTTTTAAATAATTCAATTTCTTTAGTGAATTTTCATTCATTTCCTGAATTTTTTTTGCAGTTTCTTTGTGTTAGTTTTCCATTTTTTCTTGTATTTTGCTGAGCTTGTAATCCATTCTTGGAATTATTTATCTGTCATTTCATATTCTGATTTTGGTTGGTATCCATTGCTAGAGAGCTGGTGTTCCCTTTTGGGGGTAACATTTCACTCTAATTCTTCATACTTCTGGAGTTCTTTCACTGATTCCTTCTCATGTGGAGCAGCTATTGCCTCTTATTTTTAGATTTTCTTTTGTTTAGATAATGTCATGCCCAGTTTAACCTCTCAGATAGTAAGTGGTGCTTGTGGATGAGAATCAACCACACACTGTATGATTGAGTCAGAAAATACTGTAAAGGGTGTGCAAATTGACCTCCCTGTCAGTAGGTGGTGCTTGCCAGAAGGAATAAGTTGCAATGTTATTTTTGCCTCTAGTCCCTCAGAAGAAGCACCCGAATGCTCCAAGTGGTAGATGGGGTCTTAGAACTTCAGGTGAGCCCTAATTCTCTGCCACAGTAGAGGCAGATGGGGGAGTACAGCTGGGCAAGGCTGGGTTGGGTAAGCTTGCCCTCAGGCTCCACAAAAGCAGGCAGGGCATCAGTGAAATTGAAGCAGCAATAAAAAAAATTTCCAACAAAAGAGTCCCAGACCAGATGGTTTCACAGCCAAACAGAAAGTAAGAGAAATAAACTCACAACACAACTACCCTTTGTTTGATTAAAACATGTGTGGCCTAACTTGTTATCTCTGAGTTACTTCTCAGCCTTGAAAAAGTTCCTGAGTAGACAGTAGGAGTGTAAACTTTCCCTGCTTCCTCAAGAAGAGACAGTACCAGGTGCCTCCTGCTATCAAGAAGAAAAAAGACACTAATTTCTGCTATCAGTCTGCTACATGAGAAACAGAAAAGGCCAACACAGCAGCTTCAAAGCCACTTTTGTTATCAGTCCTCTGAAGCAGAGGGAAAAAAACATTTCTACCCTTTAAAAGTACCAAGCAACTTTCCTCACCACCTGACATTTCTTTCCCCACTCTGTGTGTCATGGCCTCTCTCTTTCTCTCTCTCTTTTTCTCTTTCTCAGGAAAATAAATAAACTTTTACTTTTGTATATCCTATTCACTATCTAAGAATTCTTTCTCCCCCTGTACATGTACTTCACATCCAAACAGTACTCATTCTGCAGAAATGATTTCATAACATCAAGAAGGAAGTTCTAATAAGCCAGTATCACCTTGATACCAAAGTCAGGAAAGGACACAACAAAAAGAAAAAACCATGGGCCGATATAAAAAATCCTCAATAAAATTCTAGCAAACTGAATTCAGCAGCACATCAATAATAATAATAATCATCATCATCATCCACCGTGACCAAGTGGGCTTCATCGTAGTGATGCAAGGATGGTTCAAAGTATGTTAATCAATTCACATATAAATAGAAGCAAAAACAAAGATCATATAATTATCTCAATAGATGCAGAAAAAGCATTTGACACAACTCAGCCCCCTTTATGATGAAAACTCTTAACAAAATAGACATAGATGGAACATACCTCAAAATTATAAATGTCATATATAACAAACCCACAGCCAACATCATACTGAATGGGGAAAAGTTGAAAGCATTCCTACTCAGAACTGGAACAAGACAAGTGTGCTCCCTGTCACCACTTCTATTCAACGTAGTGCTAGAAGCCCTAGCCAGAGCAATTAGGCAAGAGAAGGAAATCAAGGGTATCCAAATGGGAAAAGAGGATGTCAAACTATCACTCTTTGCTGATAATATGATTTTATATCTAGAATTCTACTGACAGATTCCACCAATAGACTCCTGGAATTGATAAATAAATTCAGCAAGTCCCGGGTGATAAAATCAATGTACACAAATCAGTAGTATTCCTATACACCAACAACAGTCAAGCTGAGAATCAAATCAATGACTCGATATCTTTTACAACAGCTACAAAGAAGATAAATACCTAGGAATATATTTAACCAAAGAAGTAAAAGACCTCTACAAAGAGAACTAAAAATAACTGAGGAAGGAAATTGCAGATGATGTAAACAAATGGAAAAACATGCTCATGGATCAGCAGAATCAACTTTGTTAAAATGTTTATACTACCCAAAGTGATTTACAGATTCAATTCAATCCCCATCAAAATACCAATATCATTTTTCAAAGATCTATAACAAATAATTCTGTACTTCATTTGGAACCAGAAAAGAGTCCAACTAGCCAAAGCAATCTTAAGCAAAAGAAGTAAATTGGGAGGCATCATTTTACCAGACTTTAAGTTATATTATAAGACTATGGTAACAAAAACAGCATGTTACTGGCACAAAAATAAAGACCAGTGGAACAGAACAGAGAACCCAGATATAAAACCATCCATATATTGCCATCTGATCTTTGACAAAGTAGACATCAATATACACTGGGGAAAAGAATTCCTATTCAATAAATGGCATGGGAAAAAATTTTAATTCATTCATCTCAGAAACTGACACTTGAATGACATAATTAAAAAGCTCCAACCAATAGATATATAAATTATACCAAATACATAGATTTGTAGCAAATTGAAAATAGATTTTTTTCAAACGAGGCACTCATAAAAGTAGAGCATCTACTAGCTGCAAGAGAAGCCTCAATAAATTTCAATTGTCAGCATTATACAGACTACATTTTGCTCTCATTTCTGAGAATTTAATCTGTATGGACTAGGTCAATGAGCTGCCTTGCCCTCTGGCTTCCAGTAGAGTTGGTCCAATGTGGAGCACCAGCAACATGGAGGGAGCTGGTAGCACAGGGTACTTATTCCTCAGGCTCCTGCTTGTTTGTGGTAGTCCCTCCCTTGCACTGTTTGTGAGTTGAGCGTGGGATGCAAGGTTGTGCGAGCTGTCAGGGGTTCCACGTTAAGAGCCTAGGGTCATGCTAAGAAGTCTGCACTACTCCTAGAGTCAAACCTTCCTTGAGAAGGTTTTAGGCAGGGAAGTGAGATCATTGGGTTTGTTTTTAAAAACATCGTTCTTGCTGCATTTGACAGGGTGACTTGGGCTTGGGAAATGTTTGTGGCAGGGAGAGCCGTTAGGGCGCCATTGCAGTGTTTCAGGTACGAGATAATCAAAGTCTGAACTCAGGCAATAGCAGTAGGAAAAATGAGAGTGGAGAAGGTGTGCCGAGGGGAGGGTAATAAACAGGTCTCAGGTCAAAGCAACACGCCTGGGTGGCGGGAAACAGTGCAAGGGAGGGGACTACAACAACTGCACGTGATGCTCTCACTATCCCTCAGGGGTGGGCAGAGCTAATGAGGCTTTGAACTCACATGTGGCTTTATTCATAGGTATGAATAACACTAAGTTTAAACTTAATAAGTAATAACCAGAAATTATAGCTTCAAGAATTCTACCCTATATATAACCAACAAGTTTTTTAAATCTCGAAATAATTCTAACAAAAATTGTTCAGAACCATATTTTTAAATGTAAATTTAAATATAAAATATTCCTGGGTGGCCATTTAAATGTTGGGGGAGAAGAAAAGAGAGGAGCTGAAGCTGTCACCAGAAAGTGACCTCAGGCTGCGTGGAGCATGGGGGCGCCATGGGGTGGGCAGAGTGCAGCAGGGGGTGATATGTTTGGTGTTGGTTTGGTACAAGTGAGAGAGCCAGGATGACAGTCACAGAAATCTCAAAGCATGATACAAAAACTAATGAAATTTGAAAAGTAGAGCTCTCCAATAAAGAGGAAAATAGGGATTTATGGGAGGTTTATATGGTTTATAGGGGAGAATGATTGGGAGTGATGCTTAGTCTTGGAAGTTATTGGTGTATAAATGGTATCTGAGGCTGGGGAAAAGGCGAGGTTGGCTCACGTAGAGTTACCGGCTTAGTAAAAAGCAATCAAGCAAACATAGTTTAATTTGAATTTCAGATAAACAATAACTTTTTAGTACATTCCATGAAATGTTTAGGACATATTTGTCCTAAAAATTATTTATTGTTTATCTGAAATTCAAATGTAACCCGGCGCCATGTATTTCATCTGGCAGCCATGAGAGGGGCTGCAAATAAAAGTGTCTGCAGGGCCAGGCATCTCTCCCAGGCGGGGTGGGAGAGCCCCGGGCGACTGGAGCACAGGTGTTTCGCTCTCGGAGGCAGCTGCCCCCCAGCCTCAGCTGATGGGGTTTGCAGAGATGGCCTTGAGGGTACCTAATATTGTAATGTTTCAAAACAGAATAGAAATATATACATTTTTTCTTTCTTTTTTTAATTTATTTTTTTTTATTTCAGCATATTATGGGGGTACAAATATTA
>VBSM01000662.1:9133890-9147999 GCA_008086735.1 Cheirogaleus medius
TGCTCAACATCTCTAATCATCAGGGAAATGCAAATCAAAACTGCAATGAAATATATATTTGTAACATGGACTATCTCGATTTTAAAAAGTGGGCCACCCGTGACAAGTAAAACATTGTGAAGTACAAAAAAGGCAGTTCTGTGGTTTCCACAAGGCATATGGGCCACTGGTTTGCTAGCTCCGATCTGATATGTAGAGTGGGTGGGGCAGGTTTTTGACCTGTGAATTGTGGTGATTCGCAATGTCACGGTAAAGCGTACCTGGGTGTGGGGAAGGGATATGGCAGGGGATGATTTCCTTGTGCAAAGGGTAAGAAGTAGGAGGGACATCTCTGGCTGTGACCCTATGGTCTCGCCCCTCTGTGCCTGAGCATGCCTCCCTGGCCCCCCTGTAGCTGGGCAGCAGCTCACACCCACAGAGCCACACCCATGCTGACTTGCCCTGAGGACCTGGGGAAGGCGGGCACAGCTTGCCAGCCTTTCAGACAGCACAGCAACAGCAAGTGAGGCTTCGAAGGCTTTCATCAGAAAATTGTGGGTGGAAACTTCCAGGGGTTTGCTCTGAGCTTCTTGAGGCTTCTCAGCTTCAAAGTGAGTGGGTGTCTCTCTGAGAAGCCGAAACACAGAGAGAAAGAGAGAACGAAAGAGAGAGCAAGCGCGAGAGCACGCGAGAGAGGTGTTTCCCTTGGCTATGGAAACTCTATAAGAACGAGTCGGGTTCCCTGCTCTTGAGCAGTCAGCAACAGGAGCCCCGTCCCTGATACTTCAGCCTCCACCGGACTGAGAAGTAAAACTGTTCGCTGGGGCTGGCCCGAGTCACTGACTGCCATGCAGCAGCCCTTCAGTTACCCATATCCCCAAATCTACTGGGTGGACAGCAGTGCCAGCTCTCCTTGGGACCCTCCAGGCTCAGTTCTCCCCTGTCCGACGTCTGTGCCCAGAAGGCCTGGTCAAAGGAGGCCGCCACCACCACCACCACCTCCGCCACTGCCACCGCTGCCCCCACTACCACTGCCACCCCTGAAGAAGAAGAGGGACCACAGCACAGGCCTGTGTCTCCTTGTGATGTTTTTCATGGTTCTGGTGGCCCTGGTTGGATTGGGGCTGGGGATGTTTCAGCTCTTCCACCTGCAGAAGGAGCTGGCAGAACTCAGAGAGGTAAGCCTGCTGTGCTCGCTGCACCCTGCAGTCGCTGGGCGAAGCGCAGCTCTGCGGCAGGAGGGGTGGAGGGTGAACGTGGCCCATGTGGACCACCGTGTGGCTTGCAAATGCTTTTCCATCTTTTTTTCCTATCTTCCAGTGAATTTTTCTAGTCATTCTATTCTATAGGCAGAGAAATGGAGGGATATTTTCTAACTTGTAAATGCAGAATAGAAATAGAAATTCTACAAAATAGAGTATTTTCTGTCTTGTAATGAATCAGAGCCAACCAGTTCTTCCTTTCTCAGTTGTCCACTCAGTTTTTGAACCACTTACTGCCTCATAGCTAGGGATTCAAGGAATAAAAACACTTTGAGTCTTGCTTAGAAGTAAATGTGTTCAAATGACTGAACTAAATGTTGAAAATACTTAAAAATATTGATGCCTTTCCAAATTGCAAAACTGAGGGACAATGAGGCACAATTGCTTGGCCAAAGGCAGAGTTCAAAAAAGTTCTCAGGTATTTGGATTCTCTTCCTATGCTTCTTTTCCTTAAAAAACTTCCTATTATGCATCTTTTCTCTTTTTCTTTTGCTAGTCTACCCACCAAAGGCATACAGCATCATCTCTGGAGAAGCAAATAGGTGAGTCCTTTTATGCGTGTACCTTGAGTTCCCAAAGATAATCCTCAACACTGATCGATGCTGGTGGAGTGCCTTGTATTCTACTTGGGCTTATACTGTGAGAGGAATCCTGGCTAATTCTGAATCTATGGTCAATATGGTTCCTTGAGTTACTTTAAAATATGAAATGAACTTAATTGCTCAAAATCAGTGTAGCTGAACACGGCACACAACTCAAAATCATTTCCACTTGGCTTTGGAAAGAGACACACATAGACAACCCTGGACTTTTGCCCCCTGGGCAGCTGGCTCCAGGTTCGTCCCCTTCCACAGGGATCCTGGGCCTGGCGCTCATGCCAGGGGCTGTAACTCCTGGGAGGAGAAGGGGAACGTGAAGGAAAGTGAGGGCAGAGAGAGCTGTTTCTGGGAAATGTCCTCTCCTCTTGTTAAACTCTCTAAAAGAGATTACTAAAGAGTCAAGCTTTATTTTTAAAATATTTTATGGGCTATAACTCAGCTTTTAAAAAGTGGACAATCTCCCATATTAGGAGGGTTCTTCTGAAGTCACTGTGAAGTTCAGGGGAAGACTATAGCTGTTATTCAAAGGATTGTTCAGCTTCACCCACAGTCAGGAGCTACCTTTGATAACAAAGTAAAATCCTCTGTATGAGAGCCAGCATAGGAAGAAGATGAAATATTGAACACTGACCTCATGAAATTTCAGGGCATAGTTTTGGAAACTGTGGGCAGAGATTTTAGGGTATGCTTCATTTGTCTTAAACTAAGATTCATTGAATTTTTAAAGTTGGAAGGGAGCTTAGAGTGTGTCTGATCCAGCCACTTCATTTTTCAGAAGGGAACAAAACACCAGACAGATTAGAGATGTCCAAGACCCCTGGTATGGAACTGGGGCTAGAAGCAGCATGGCCTCTAGACCCCTCCTCACCTGCAGGGTTTTCCAGTACCTGGACAGGTGCCTATGAAATGAGGAAACTCCTGTTTCTCTGCATTGGCCACAGCATGAGAAATAAGTGAAAAGCAGGATATCTCTGCGAAGACGATAGGTAAATCTCATCTTTAGACACTCAGAAGAAAACAGATGGCAGCATTGCCCATCGTGTAGTGGAGCCTGGTCTAGTTTCTCAGGATGTGCCTACCGTAGTGTCCCCATCTGTCCCCTACTGTCCTAGCTTTCATAGGAGCCATCGCTGGGATGTTCTGGTCTCTAGTTCTGGATCCAAGTCCCTAAGTGTTAGAAAGTCCATATGTACACAAGCACAGTGGAAATATTTGTTAGAGAAATGAAGCCTCTGGAGGATTTTAAAAATAAAATCCCTTTGAAAATCAGTGGAATGTGGCTGGTCAGACAGGTACCTAATTACTCATCTTTCACCCACTCTATGGAGTTATTTTAGTGATTAAAAGTCAAATGAACAGATGAGTCAGTTCTACCTACCCTAGTAAATAACTGTCTTCCCCAGGTCAACCCAGAGAGACCAGGAACTGGTGAACTATCACATGGAAATCAAATTAGTAACTTTACTAAAAAGATAAGCAATACAAATTAAAAGAAGGAGATACCTATTTTTATCCATCAAATTAGTAAAGAGTAAAAATAAAAACCCAGATTGGCAAAGACTTGACAGAAAAGGCCCTGCTTAAGCATTAGTTTTGGCTGGTATGCATGTAGGTTAATATAGCTTTTCTGAAGAGCAGTTTGGAAGTACATATTAAAAGCTTGAAACTTTACCTTTAATTTCATCACTAAGCATTTATCTTAACAATCAGAGACGTGCTTATAGATTTATACATAAAGATGTTCATCACTTTCTTGTGAGGCTATTTATAGTAAACAATTCAGAAGAAACTTAAATGCCCCATACTAGGAGAGTAGTTAAATATGCTGCAGTCTATTCAGATGACAGCATAATATGCAGCAACTGAAAATCGTGTATCAGGACATTTAATGACACGGGGATTGTGCTCTTTCTGTTGCCAGATAAAAAGACGAGTTAGGGTATGTTTCATTTCATACTGGCTATGTAAGCGCATATGCATATTTTTATATTCTTAGAAAGAAACTACAACAGTGCTAACAGTGATTTTTCTTTGGGAGGTACTAATATAGATTATTTTCACTTTCTTATTTGCTTCTTTTTACATTTTCCATTTTTTCCACAGTTCACAAAATAAATCTTTCATTCTTTCATTCGTTCACAAGGGTTCTTGGAGAGCTTGCTATGTGCAAGACTGGGTGTTGGGTGTTGGGTGAAGACTGAGAGAGCCAAGGGGGCCTGTCCTCATTGAGCTTTCTGTATGGAGGAGGAGATAAACAAAAGCAAACAAATAACATAACTTCAAAGTGTACTAACTGTGACCCCCCAGCGGTCTGGAGAGCCCCCTAAGGAGGCGCTGTTTATGCTGACCGCGGAGCTGTGCGCATGTGCGCTGGAGTGGGCTAGGGGTGGGAAGGATTCCAGCGTGAGGGCGCGTGTGCTAAGACCCCGGGGGCGGAGACAGTCACCGCCGATGTCTGGGGTCTGTTTCCAGTCTATTCCCAGTATCTGTGCAGCAGGCACGTTCAGTGAGTGCCTCCTGAGAGAAGAACGTCGCGCTGGGCTCTGTGAGGACGTGCAGGGGAGCGACGTGCGCGTCTCTGCTGCGTTTCCTGTCACCGCGCGGCCGCCGCCAGATCAGCTGCGGGATGGTTTGTGGTGCAGGAATGCAGACAGGACTCAGTTTTGCCTTTCCTGTTCACTAACACCTCATTCGTGGTGGGTTGTCGTGGGTGGCTAGCGAGGTCACGGTTGCTCAGGTCGTGTTCTGAGTGGATCGGGCCGCACGCCCTGTGTGAGTGTCACAGCTAAGCGCAGCCTGCCCTGCGCTGGCACCTTTCTATGAATCTCGCTTGTGTTTCAGTTAGCCGGACTCGTTAGCTAAGTGGTAGCCTCTCTACCTTGTCGAGATATTTGAAGTCAGAGAAATAGTGTCTATTTTGAGAACTATTGTCTGTTTTAATTCCTTCTGTTTAATTTGGCAAACATTTAGTGGTACCATGCCCTGTGTTAGAAACGGGGCTAAAAGCTCTGGTGAAGTCAGCATACAACAAGGAACTTGCCGGTATTTAAAGGGAGTAAGTTATGCAGCTACCGCAGAGAAGGGGAGTCAAACTGACAAGGAAGGTGAAGATGGAGTGTCCCTAGGTTTCCAAGGAGAAGAGCATGTTTGATTAAAAAGGCCTGGGAGGGTTTCCCAGAGAAGGAGGTGTTTTAGATGGTCCTCACAGGATTGTTAGGAGTTTGGCACCGAGATCTGATTGGGAGGATGTTCTGGGCAGGAGGCACAGAGGCAGGGCAGTGGGGTATCTTCAGCGCGAAGCTCCTATCGTGTGGTGGTGTCCCGTGTCAGTGAGTGGGGAAATGAGCTGGACACACGCGCTGGGACTGTGTGACGGGGACACGTAGACACAACTGCATGTTTACTGAGGAGCCGTTAAAGGTACTTGACGTCTCAGTGTTACCAGGTGATTGTCTGAGGCCTTTGGATAATTAATTTGGGGCAGATTGTAGCCTCTGTCCTGCAGAGTCCAAGGGCCAGCAGAGCCAGAGTGGGTAGAGCCCTGGATTTGGAGTCAGGAGACTGGAGTGTTGGTCCTACCTCTGGCACTGAGTAGCTGGGTCTTCTTGGACCAGCCTTCCAGCTTCTAAGCTCATTTTGTGATCTACAAAGTGGGACAGTAATCCCCACCTCAAATGGTTGTGGCGAGTTCTAAATGCAGTAACTGATATGACAGCTCTTTATGAATCAATGTTTATATTAATTATGTTTTATTATAACTTTATAATTTATGCATATGTCTAATGTCTATTTTAATTTGGTTTATGTTTTACTTCTCTGTTTCTGAAATATAGACTGCTATGAGTCCTACAATTTGGACTTGCAGAATTAGTATGTTAGACTATTGCCATTTATGGTTTTAAAATATATGTTTTAATGGTGAGATTTAGAGTCCCACTAAAATAATAGTTGCTTTCTCATTTTTACATATATCTTTCATCTTTCCATGATATAGGCAACCCTAGTCCACCTTCTGAAAAAAAGGAGCCAAGAAAAGTGGCCCATTTAACAGGTCTGTATGTGGATGGTACAGGTGGGGGCTGGGAAGGCTTTGGCAAAGGGCAGAATGGCTGGCTGGTTATTTTCCATTACCAGGCTCTGAGGGAGTTGTTACTTTCCAGCGACAGTATTTAGAACCCAAGACTACTCACATCTTTCTAGTCAGGTCAATCTTATAAACATATTTTGAGTCCCTACTCTGGGCAAGGCCCTCTTCTAAAACTGGAGATCTGGAGCTGATTGTGATATGGTCCCTGCCCATAAGAAGCTCTTCAGTCATTCCAAGGACCTTCAGGGGATTTGGGGCACAGGTCCAAGAGGTTAGAGCTGAAAGAGTGGGGAATGAGAAACCACTTTAGTCAGTGCTGCTTTGGTTTTTTGGAAGAGCTTCACTCTGCTTTGTCCAAGAGTAGAAGTAGGAGTGAGAGGGGAGACTCAGTCCTGGCACTCGTGGGCTGTCAGCGTATGGTCGTAGAGTGGAGTGAAATGGTTTGCTAGCAATATGGTAGGGGCACTCCCACTGTAAGCTTCAGAAATAACTGGGAAGTGGATAAATGTCATAGAAAGTGGGGTACCACTGTCCCTGGAATTATTTAGGCAGAGACTGTAGAATGATCCAGCCAGGTCAATAGACACTTGTTGAGCACCTGCTGTGTGTCAAGATCTAGAGACATGGAAATGACTACTACATAGTTCCTGTCTCCAAAGAACTTGAAGTCTAATAGGAAAAGACAGGCACATGGTGATGATTTCAGTACTGCAGAGTTCTCTGATTAAGGTATGCACATAATACTGTGGGAATACAATGGAAAGGGGATTTTAGCCCAAATTCAGGGGCTGAAGAATCCCTATTGTAGGTGAGAAGATGGACCAGACAATCTCTAAGATGCTTCCGAACTTGGGAACTTTAGATTTCCTTGGATTTGGGTTTTCCCTTCATGGAGGGACCTCAAAACCTAGCAGTTTTGGTGCTAGTTCTGAGAACTATAAAATCTTTGTTCCAAAGAGCTAAAATTATTTCAATAATTTCTCACTGTGATTGATTGGAGGTATATATTATTGTTCCAGTTGTGTGGGTGATAAAATTGAGGCATGTAATTCAGCAAAGGAATTTTTGAAGGAATTCAGTGATGGATCGGGTTCTGATCCCTCAGCCAGTTCTATATAGGCTGTGATATTCTGAGTAAAACATTTGTTCAAGGAAGGCTCCAGAGTTTTGCCTTAGGAACTTAGTTTGTCGAATGAAATGCACGAGCATTCCTGGATGAAAGCTCCTCTCTGATTTATTTCAGGCAAGCCCAACTCAAGGTCCATGCCTCTGGAATGGGAAGACACCTATGGAATTTCTATGATCTCTGGAGTGAAGTATAAGAAGGGTGCCCTCGTGATCAATGACACTGGGCTGTACTTTGTGTATTCCAAAGTATACTTCCGAGGTCAATCCTGCAACAACCAGCCCCTGAGCCACAAAGTCTACATGAGGAACGCCAGGTATCCTCAGGATCTGGTGATGATGGAGGGGAAGATGATGAACTACTGTACTGCCGGGCGGATGTGGGCCCGTAGCAGCTACCTGGGGGCAGTGTTCAATCTCACGAGTGCCGATCATTTATATGTCAATGTGTCTGAGCTCTCCCTGGTCAATTTTGAGGAATCTAGGACATTTTTTGGCCTATATAAACTCTAAGAAAAGCACGTTGGGATTCTCTCCATTACAGTTCCTTGCTAGAGGCACTGAGAATATTGTCTTGAATGAGGGTCTTTTTAAGCCTGTTTGAGGTCAAGTAAGAAGACATGAATCTAGAGGACCCTGAGACCACAGGGTCCAGCAGGTCTGCAGCTCCTCATCCCAGCTAAGGGCCATGAGGCAGACAGGAAGAGGAATATGGCTGAAGAACATGAAACTCTGGGCTGCCATATGAAGACACAGAGGCATGAAAAAGCCTCTGCTACCAGGTGTGTACACTTGTCGTACGTGGCCAAGAGCATTTTGGCGCATGTAAAAGAACATTTTTTAACTCACCTCTCAGGTGGGTCTACCTGCTACCTCAGATACGTGATTGTGACTTGAGTGTATAAGGGATGGAAAAGGAGGACAAGGCTTGCACAATAAGCTAATGACACTGGAGGAGGCCAGTGCCTCACTGGCATCATCTTCACTTCTAAATAAATGCATGGCCTGAGCCATCATGTGATGCTAACGGAGAAGCAAGAGGGATCTTTTGGGGACTCAGTCCATTTCCTACACAGAGTGTGTATTTCCAGTGCCATTGTAAGGGTGTGTGTGTGTGTGTGTGTGACTAAAGAGTCACATAAGTAGAGAGAATGTGGATATTGTGAAGTCCATGTTTGGAAAGTATGGGTTGCATTTGGGGGTAGATTTTGAATGCTTCTTGGCATCCAACTCTAATAGTCTTCAAACATTGATTGTCAGCTACTGATGCTGTTTTCTTATAATATAGTCAATATTTATATACATTTTGTGCATTTTTAATGAAAAATGTAATAAAAACTATATTTTTGTATATAGATAAGTATTGTGAATAACATTTTTAGAATTCACTCAGATTTGAATTTTTTGCTTATTATTTCTTTCTTCCATGGTTTCTTCATTCATTATGACATCAGATCACTTTAAGAAGAATTTACTGGGGTGAGAAGAACTATGAAGCAAATCTTTCCATCTTTGCCAGGCCTTCCTCCTTTCTATATATTTTCTTCCTCTCCACCTCCCAGAGTTTCCATTACCAGTATTATTACCAGTGTTAAGCTTACCCAATTTTCCATAGATTTCATGACAACTTGTCTCTCCCTGGGGGCGGAGCCATGGCATAGTGGAAAGGGCACAGAATTTGGACTAAAAACCTTAGATTTGAATCTTTATTCTTCCACTTGCCAACTATGCGATCTCTGAACAGGTCACTCGACCTTTCTTGGGCAAAAAAGAGCTGATATGTACAAAAGTATCAGATACATAGTAGAGCATCAAAAAATGGCATCTACCATTACTAATAAGCCACTCTATCAGGGGCTTATTATTCTCCAGAACAAGCTACTGCTATGTGGGATCCACCTAAATACTTGGTTTCTTGCTGTCTCGTGCTTGCTGCTTACAATGACTTTTCTTACTTTCTTGAACTACTGTTTATGATGGCTTCTCCCTAGACTTTGTTATCATTAAAAATTACAATATCTCCTTTGGAATTTGATTTCAGATGTCGAATTTTCCCAACATCGCCCCCTATTACTCCAGCTCAATTGGTCTAACATTTTCTATCCTGAAATATTGGTTTTTAAATATTGAGACCTCTAATTAATAAACTCTGTTATTTTCTTATATGTCCATCAGCTCCTTCCTCATCTTCACTCCTCTCTCTGTTCAACTTAGATGTCATCATCTGTCCTCACAATCAGTACTTCAGAAAGACCATCAACTCCAAAATGCTCTCTTCCTCCACTGTATTCCCCTCACAAAAATTCTATTTTCTTTAAAGCTGGCATCCCAGCAGCTGAATGTTGTTGGAGAAAAGTTACCCAAACAGGCTGACTGGTTTCCTTTTATTTTTATCTATCATCTATTAAAGTGATCAGTCAATTATTGATCTATCACTGATTTATTTTGATCCTTTGACTTGAATAGATAATACATGTACATGGTATACATTTTAAAAGGACATAGAATGAAAATAAGTCCTCTTCCCACCTTGTTGTGTGGCCCCATTTTTGCCCCCCGAGAGGATTATTGTCTTCTTATGTGGCCTGAAAGAGATGGTCTGTACGTAAATATAATGTCACTTTACATCAGGTGTCTCAAGCTTGGCTCTATGGAAATTCTGAGCTGCATAATCTTTGCTGTGGGGGCCGCCCTGTGCATGGTAGTATATTTAGCAGCCTCCCTGCCCTCCACCCACCAGATGCCAGTAGCACCCTCCCCTCCCCCACCCGTGACAATGAAAAAATATCTCCAGACATTGCCAAATGTCCCCTGAGTGGGGAGGGGGACAAAATTGTCCCTGGTTGAGAACTGTTACACTAATGATCACAGATCTCAAATGATTATTCAACCCTGCCCAGCACCTTTTCTTCAGTTCCCTAGTAAGCACCTTTCTTCACTCTTCCAGTCAGTTATATCATTATTTTTTTCCTCTCGTAAACCACATGCCTTCCTCTCATCGTGTAACCTTCCTTCTACACAAAATCACAATCCCACCTGCATCTGCACGATCTCTTCCTTACATCCGGCTAGAGTGGAGGAAGAGGACAGTTTCCATGTGTCCACCAGACTCACATGCCCTCTTCCCTACTTGGCCCCTTTTGACATTTTCTCTCTCCTCTGAATCCTTAGACTCTGCCTGCTTATGAAATCATTTCCAACACTATGTACGTTTGTTCAAGTACTCCCTTTTATTAAAAGACAACTCAAACCAAACCAAACAAAAAACCTTTCTTTACCCTTCCTCCCTCTCCGGCTCTGGCTGCATCCCCCATTTCCCAAGTAGAGATGCACATCTGGGCAGACGGTCTCCACCGGCAAGGGCTCCACTCCCTTCACCGGGAACACACCGGCTTTCTCCATGGAGTTCACATGTCGTCTCCTCACATGTCCTAAGTACAGCCCCATCTTTTTCTCATTATTTTACTGATATTTCTTTCTTTCTTAGTAGTCATCATAACCTGTGATTATACTACTTTTTAACCACTTTTTAAATATTTGCTTTTTTTCACTGGAATAAAAGTTCCAACAGCAAGGCCTTTTCTACCTTGTTTGTCATTCTACCCACATCACCTAACCCAGTGCCTGGCACACATTAGGTGCTCTGTAAATAGGTGTTGACTGAATAACCTTAACTATATGGCAGGTGTCTCTCAGCTTGGGTTTGTGGGTATGTTTTTAGGGGTAGTGAATCTATATCAGGGTTGGCTTCTGCATGTGTGTGAGTGTTCGTTTATCCAGCTTTGAGTAGATTATCCAGTTGGGGTTTGAGGCTACAGACGAAAGAAACAATAATGCATCCTAATTCATAGCATTGGAAAACAAGAAAGAGAATCAAGGGGAACTGCCAGGTCACCAGAGCTGTAACTGTCATTTAGAAGATACTCAATAAATACTTGTCAAATAAATTAATCAGCTAAACCAAAGCTCCAGTTGGAATGTGTCACCTGCTCGCCCTAAAACTCTTCTATTCATTCATGTGCTTTGGGTGACCAGGCTCCTGACCATGTACCTCACGGAGAAAGTCAGAGAGGTATTTGTCCTTCTTTTGACTGCTGGTCTGTATTCTCATCCCTCTGGATGAAATCCTCTTCCTGTTCCTCCCTGGCTTCAATCATCAAGTATGCCAGTTCCTAGGCCGTGAGAATTTTACTGGACCATTCTTTTTTTTTTTTTGTCTATGGACTCTTCTAGATAACGGTCCCAGAGCAAAGAGGGAGTGGGAAAGGGGCGGGCCATCCTGAGATGGTCTGACACCATCAGCTAGTAGTGATACCACCGGCACTTTCCCCCCTCTAAGTCTGAGCTGTACTAGGACACCTTTGGGATTTTCTGGACATAGGATTGTAGTTTACTATGCTTTAAGTACTGATTTCAGGGAAATCAGTTCCTTTTGTCTCAGTTACTTTAGAAAGCTTGAATTTTTTTCTTAACATCAGTTGAAACATAAGAATGTCAAAAACCCAAACCTTTTGAAACTGTTTACTGAAAATCGAATCTGCATTGTTCCTTTATGAAATGCTAAACCCAAAGTAGAACAGATAGACAGACAGACGCACACACACACACTGCTTCTAGTTTAGTAGTTTGAGGTTTTCTTCCTTTTTTTCTTTTCAAAGAACTAAAAACACATTAAACTCATATCTTTTCTTAGCCCCTCAGAGTGGTGACTTTGTATTCTCTGAAGTAGGTTTTGGCTTACCACAGCCTAACAGGAAAAGAGCTCTATTGTGGGGGCATCTTTCTGAGAGTGACTCATTTGCAATGATAGCTCATCGGAAGAAGAGAGTTGGAGAGCAAACCCTGGCCCCTCAAAGCCAGAGTAGCAGCTTTCCTCAGTGGTTAAGCCCCAGACATTCCCTGGTCCTTCTCTAAGGAGGAGTGGGGCCCACATGTTAAATTACATTTTTCAAAGGGATCTGGGTACGTTCTGGTGTTAATAGAGATACATTTTTACTTTGGGTTTTTTTTTTCTTCTTTCTTTCTCAAGTGTTTGGATCATCCAAAGACAGAATGAGATAATCCTAGAAAAGTGGTATCAGAGCCCTATTCCTTATGGTATTCAGACTCAGAAATAAACCCTATTCAAAAACAACACAGCCATTGATGGTGCCAGGGACCTTTAGGATTTACCCAGAAGCCAACCAGCCATGGCAATGTAGGTAGCTAAGTGGGTATTCTGTCCTTACAGCTTACCCAGAAGGTGGGAAAGCATCACCTCAGTGATGATCTTCTCACTTTTGTCAAAGCTTCCCCTTTACTGGGAAAATTTCTCCAGATTTCTGGTAGATCATCAGAAAATGGGCAATGCCGATGTTCCCCCTCCCCCACTGGGAGGTGCCTTCAGCTCCACTTGGTCACCCTTTCTTCTAATTCTCAATAGAATGACATGAGCCTCCATCTCTCTGTAGAAAGTCTAGTCTTCTCTCCCAGTTTTCTAGGAATCTAAGGGGAGACCCTCACTCCCTTGGGATGTGCTTGGGTTCTGGCAGTGGATGTGCCCCCAGGGTTCCTGACACTCCCCTGTGGAATGTCTTATTGCCCCAAGTCATCACTACCGCAAGTTGCTGTGTGGAGAGAAAGTTAGCTGAGGGCGGGGTAGTGGAAAGATGTAATATTACCTTATGATACACACGTTATAAGCTACACCTAAAATTGAATGTTAGACATCACCACCATTCCCCAAATTTGCCACAAGGATATCCTTAAGTGTACCACTCAAAATTCTAGTATTTGAGGTAAGCACCAGCACTTTCATTCATGCAATCATTCAGCAAGTGTTTATTGCATGTCTACCATGTACCAGAAACTGCTCTAAGTACTGTGGGCACAGTGATAAACAAAAGTCCCTTATGGAGCTATATTTTAATGGAGAGATGGTAAATAGACAATAAAAAAAGAAGCAAATATATCTAATAAGTCACGTGGTAGTAAATGCTGTGAAGAAAAGTTAAGCAAGGCAAGGCCGTAGGGAGCGATGGAAGAAGGGTGACTGATAAGCTGTGAGAGAACAAGCCACTAGGCGTCTAGGGAAGAGCACACCAAGCACAGAAACGGCAAGTGCAAAGTCTTAAGACCAAAAAGCGTCTGGTACGTTTGAGGCCAGAACGTGTGGTTGGATGGAGTGAGCTAAGGGAAATCAATAGGAAACAAAATTGGAGAGGTAGCTGGGGGCCAAATGGTGTAGGGTGTTGGAAGCTTTGGAAAGGGGTGTGAATTTCATGCTAAGCGTGATAGAAAGTCATCAGAGGGCTGAGAGCAGAGAGAGACATGATGTAATTTGCCATCTAAAAAGGGACATTTTAATTGTTTATGGAGCACAGACTGTGGCGAGTCAAGACTCTGAACTGGGAGACCAGTCAGAAGGTATTCCAGCAATCCAGGTGAGAGACGGCGGTGGCTTGTACCAGGGTATTGGTAATAGAAGGGTTGGGATGAAGTCCTTCGGATAAGAGTTAGCTAGATTTGCTAATGGATTGGATGTGGGAGTGAGAGAGATGATTATTCCCTGATTTTTAGTCTGAGCAATGGGGTGGCTGTTGGTGCTTCTGACTGTGTTAGGGTTTTGCTGCTGTCATGGAGAAGGCACCGTCTGATGGAGGCAAAGAACTCTGTTTCCTGCTACATATTCCTGGGTTTATTCCAACGATGAGCACGTCACTGGAGAGTCAAAGGCACAGGGGCCAGCCAGCCTTTGGGTTCTGCATGAGGTCTGCTCACAGGCATAACTTCTCCATAACAGCCTTAAGAAAAAAAGGAAAACAGTGTGTATCAAGATTGCCATTTATAAACCTGAAGCTGCCCCAGTTGCCAAATATCACTCACCACAGATCTTGGATTCAGAAGTAATCTTAGAAATAATATCAGTTACCCTCCCTTCTAAGGCAGAAGTCTTTTTTGACACATTTCTACTGGTGGCCACCCAGCTTCTGTTTGCAAACTTCCTGGAGAAGAGGCTCACTGAACAGTAAGGGGCTCTTTTTTGCACTGGACTATATAACCCTGCAGAGAGTCCTTT
>VBSM01000662.1:9148099-9198188 GCA_008086735.1 Cheirogaleus medius
AAGGCCATTCTTACTGGAGATAAATGATATCTCATTGCAGTTTTGATTTGATTTTACATTTAATTGAAATCCTCCGTATTGTCACTTCCACACATTGGTCATAGATTTTTGCTGCTTGACACTCCTATGGTATTTTGCAGCATACAAAGGTTTCTTGTGTACTTCATCTTGTGCAAATCTCACTAACAATCCTGTAAGGTAAATGGTGATTTTCCTCATTTTATTTATTTATTTAGTTAGTTTTTTGAGACATGGTCTCACTGTGTCACCCTGGCTAGAGTGCAGGGGCATCATTATAGCTCATGGCAGCCTCAAACTCCAGGGCTCAAGTGATCCTCCTGCATAGCTGGGACTACCGGTGTGCGCCCCCATGCCAGGCTAATTTTTTCTATTTTTAGTAGAGACGGGGTCTTACTCTTGCTCAGGGCTCAGGCTGGTCTCAAACTCCTACCCTTAAGTGTTCCTCTCACCTCAGCTTCCCAGAGTGCTAGGATTACAGGCATGAGGCGTGGCACCCAGCTCTCATTTTCTCCCTGAAAACAACTGAAACACAGAAAAGCTATGAGCTTTGCTCAAGGTGACATAGCTAATGAATGGTGGAGCTGGGACTTCACCCTAGTCATCTAACCCTAAAAGTTATCTTTAGGGTTTCTCTATGCAAAGAGACTTCTTAGCACTATACCTTATGTGATGGCAGTCACCATGAGCCTCATTCCATTAATTTTTAGTGACACTTCTTATTTTACACTCATCTCTTTGCATTTCAATTTCAGTCTCACTTTGCCCAATACCCATAATCTGCACTATATAACATAAATATATATTTATACATTTGATATCATGACCCTATAGATAGAGGTCATGGAGTTTCAGACTTGAGAGCTGCTCTTAGAGTCTAGTTTCTTCCTGAGAGAAACTAGTTTCTCTCTCTGTCTGTCTCTCTCTCTGTCTCTCTCTCTCTCTGTCTGTCATCTCTTTCTCTCTCTCTGTCTCTCTCTCCCTCTCCTGTGTTCTATCTGAATTGCCCTCATTGGCTCTCTGCCACCAATAGCTTCCTAGTTGTAACAAGGGAAGAAGGAAGAAGGTTGAGCTTGGGGTCATAAGGCCTGGGTTTGAGTCCAGCCTCTGCTATTCAACCAGTTATGTATGTGATATAACTAAATAAATCACACGAACACGTTGAGATTCAATTGTCTCCTCTGTAAAACAAGGAAGCCGGTTCCTATTCTTATGACTTTACAGGAATGTTGTTAATGCCAAATGGAATGGAGCCACTTCGTGACTGGGCAATGCAGTGGAATTATTATATTCCTCAGCAACTTTCCTGATAGAATCATTGTTAAAACATTCTTACTCGCTGTTTATATTTCCACAAAATTGATGATCCATAATCCTACCTTACATAAAATCCCGTCCATAAAAATACCAATTAGAAACAACAGATAGGCAAATCTCATCCTCTGAGGTATAAAAATAACAAAAAATGTTATCTTAAATTGTCATAGCCTTTTAAACATTTTTTATGCCTCTTGCTTTTGTTGCTTTTTTTAAAAAAAAATGCACACAAAAGCAGCCAGCATGTGTCAGAGTCTCTATAAATGTTAGTTGAATATACTGAATATATTCTGTGGCCCATTATATTCACAGCGTACCATGATTAGCCAGTTTGATGTCTGTTTTTCTGTCCTGAAATATAGCTAAACAGAGTGAGAGTTAAATGTTTGACTGGGGCAGTATAACACTTAAACTCATTGTTATCCTTATATATAGCCAAACCTGTCACTCAACCCAGGGCCATCTCAGGAGAGGTGCACTGCTGAGGGAGTCCCCTCCCCCAGTGGGGCTTGCCACAGAGGGGATAGAACTTCTTGGTTCTTACGTCACAGCCCTGGCTTTCGGTGGGTGAACCACTTCAAAGACAATGTGAGTTGAAGTAGAAGACACCCCTGATGCATGTTATCGAGTTTTTAAAGTGTCCACACATATGCAAGATGAGAACCTTCGCCAAGGAGACTTGACCATCAGATAGGTATCTATTGGCATATCAAGTGTTTCTCTGGGCCAGGATCTTTTAGTTTCCTTTGGTTTAGGGCTCAGTTTTCTCACACACTCCACCCTAACTCTCACACACTCCACTCTTGCACCACTTCTAGTCTGTGGAAGGGAACTTGGTGCACATTTTCTAGAAGGAAAAGTTCTAGAAGTTGTTCTTGATCGGAAGAGAAGGTTGCTGGAAGTTTCAGGAAGCTACAAAGAAGCTTTTCTCTGGCCTTAAATAAATGAACTAAGATTCTAGACCTTTGCAACTGAGATTAAAGATTGTGGATTATAGAGACTGGGATTCCGGTAACATGAGATGCGTTTGTTCTCCCACACCCCAACTTCATTGAGAGGAGACGACAGTTTTGACTAGATGGTGAGAAAGAGACACAAAGGTGTTAAACAGAACTCTAAAGTGTGAGCTACAAGGGAAGACTTACCTCAGGCCTCAATATCTTCTTTGCATCTTTTGGGTGGGTGGTATTCTGGCTTCTAAGAAATTCTGGAGGCCTTGGCAGGGGTCTAGGAGGAGTGGTGAAGAGAAGAAAGCCATGCAGGGGACTAGAATGTTCATATTTCTTTTAGTGCTCTGTTCTAGGGTTCCCTGATGTTATTGACTAGGCAGGCGACTTAGCACTCCTAACTTTCCACAAGAACAGAAGACTGCTTCTGTTCTGGAAGGAAGTACAGTCAGTGGGGCGAGGTGTCCAAGTACCTGGATTCACTTTTGAAAGGAAGATGAGTATGAGCATGTATTTTCTGTCCTTCTGCCAAGTTTACATTTATGGCTCACTAGATGGGTAAGAATATCAACTTTTTATTTAAAATTAATGGGGCACTTATCATAAGACTTATTCTTGCCCTGAGTCAAATTCTGAAGTATATGAGTAGCAGTAATAGTTAATAATACTCCTGCCTCAGATTCCTGAGTAGCTGGGATTAGAGGCGTACACCACCACGCCTGACTATATTTTGTATTTTTTGTAGAGATGAGATCTTGCAATTGCCCATGCTGGTCTCAAATTTCTGGGCTCTAGCGATCCTCCTGCCTCAGCCTCCCAAAATGTTAGGATTATAGATCTGAGCCACTGTGCCTGGCCACTTTTGACTGGCTGTGTCTGCATAGACCATGTACATTATAACTTTAAATGGATATTGTCAAATTGCTGTCTATAAGTTATACCAATTTACATTCCCAGCCACATAGTGTAAGAGTGCCTTTTCTCTATATTATATGCACTATCCTATATCATCATTTGTAAAAATTTTTTATGACACTGGCAGGCAAAAAATGGTCTCTTACTATAATTTGCATTTTTAAAAAGTTTGAGAAGTTGAAAATTTCATTTTTAGTTTTATTTATTGTCATTTGTAATTCTTCTCCAGTGAATTACCTAGTATAATTTATTCTTTAAAAAATTAAGCTGTTGTCTTTTTGTTACTGATTTATGACAGCTTCTTATATGGCATGAATAAACTCTTTATCTGTTACATGCATTACAAATGTTTCCTCCCACTGTGTAACCTGTCTGTTAACTTTTTCCATGTAGAAATGTTTAATTACTTTGGAGCAAATCTGTTGTTTCCTTTATAGCCACACTTAGACTTACCTCACCCTATGATTACAAATATATTCTTCTCTATTTTCTTCTAATATAAAGTTGTTGTGATGTTTTAGCTCCATAATATATTTAAAAATCTATTTTCTTATAGTGGGAGGTAGGTAGTAAACTTAATTTTTTCAAAATAGTTAACTGATAATATAAATATTTGAAATGACAGTACTCTCTTAGACTAAGCTTCCCTCTATGTTTGGGTTTGGTGTCTTTGGCGATTTTTGTATATTTACTCTTTATATAGACTTTATAATCAACTTGTCAGATGCTCTTCCCTTCTCCCCACTTCTTTGCCATATTCTGTTGGACTTTTGATTAGAATTACATGGAATTTATTATAATTTAATTTGGGGGGAATTTGACTGCTTTACATTATAAAGTCTACCTTTCTGGGAACATATAGTATGACTCAGCATTGATTTAGGTTGTCTTATATTCTTTCAGAAAAATTGTAGTTTTCTTTACTTTGGTTTTATGCATTTCTTAATTTTCCTATATTCCTATATAATTTATAGTTTTATAACCCCTTATAAAATAAATGTGCTAGGCTTAAAACACTTGGATTCTTTTTTTTTCTCTTATTATTTGATGTCTTCCATCTCCTTGAACTCAAACCATCTAACACTGCTGTCTCAAAGGGTCTTCTCTCAGGTTGCCATCCATAAGTACGTAAAAAAAAGTCAGCTGTTAGTCGAGGTGCTGGCTGCTAGCTGGGAAGTTTACTGAAAGTTCATTTCTTATTTTATGAGCCTTCAGATTGAGTCCTTCTGTTTCCCCTGCTCTGCTTTGACCCTTGCAGGCTGTGTGTCCTGGGCTTCTGGAGGCACTGGTGGGAGATGGGAGGGCAGAGGGAAGGAGGAGTCTGGAGCTTTCTCCCTTCCTCCCTGACTCATGCGGCGGCTGCACCAGCAGCCACAACTGCTCCGTGACTCTACTCCCGCCTGACCGGCAGCTTTGGTTCCAGCCTCTGCAGGTGGCCACTGGGTTTCAGTACCCACATCTCCTTCTTTTGTCTGCCAGGCTCCCGGGGCAGTGGTGACCCCCTGGTCTCCCATTGCCTTCTCTGCTCTACAGCCACTTGTGCAGGGGTTTGCTATTTTAAACACTTACAGCGGTGTGGTGTTTTTTTTCCTGGTTGGACCCTGACTGATACACATCTTTTCAGAGTTTTGAATTCAGAAAGACATCAAATGAATTTTTTTAAAAGTCTACAAAGCATATGGCATGGTTAGGTCTACCAGGAGAATTTCAGAAGAGACATTGTGGGGCTGAGATCCTGCATTGGATGGCAAGGAGGAGGGGAAGAAGGAGGTGTTGGTAAGGAGGGTAGAGAGGAGAAACTCACAGTAATTTAACACCCAATTTATAATCGTGGCCATTCTAGGTACTTTCTCACAACAATCTTGCATTATTATTATAATGTAAATTATAATGCAAATGGAAATAATAGATATTATTTCCATTTTTGCAGATGAGAAAACATGGATGCATGCACACAGGGTCATATTGTACAATAAGTGGTCAAGCCGTGGTCTACCTGGTTTCGAAGCAGACCTTCTTACTACACAGTTTTGCTTCTGAAAACCCAAAGAATTGAACACACTATTAATAGTATATTTATAATGGTGAAATTCATATTGAACAGACTACTTTTCCCTTGTTCTCCTGTCTTCCTCTCCACACTAACCACTCTGGAGATCCAGAGACAGCTCTTGTTGATGCTTGGTCCTTTGTCCATCTGTGGCCTGCAAAACCTTGGCCATACATGTGAAGTCTTGCTTAATATATTATTTGATTTTAGTGACAAGTAGTTTGGTGTCTTTAAGGAAAATTATTTATTAATATTTATTTCAGCTTCTTTTTTTAACATCTGATTTTACTTGTTGTCAACTCAAACTGAAAGTGGGTCAAAGTAGGCCCTGGATGTTTGGCTTGTTCACGGTAATCGAATAGGCAACATTTACATTGGTCATATCTTTCCATTCTTAGGAATTTCTTCCTTCGTTTTTGCCGTTCCCTACCTCAGGTGCTACGCCGCACCAGGCCAGGATGCTCCAACTCTTTCAGTCTTCATCTTCTGTCATTCATCAAAACTTACCCTTGAGTTTTATTCTCTCCCTTGATAAGGGGAGGCAATTAAATGAGTTCAAAATTAACCCTGGAGAAAGTGTTTGGCTAAAGTATAATTTTACTCAGGTAACTTGGTGCCTTCACCCAGTTAAAATTCATTTTTGTCCTTATGAGGCCGGTAAGGGCCACTGCCAGTGGTAGGGATTATAGTGACTGCAGGGGTGAGGTGGGACAGCCTTTTGAAGGAATGGGCCTTTGGTTCCCCCCAGGCATGGCATTTGGTGTCTGTCTGTTCCTCCTGCTGGGGACTAGTGCCGACCTAATGAGGTTAAAGTACAGAGCACGCAGGGGGTTGAGGAAGGGAGTGGCAAGTGCTCATGGGTGTGCTCTGCTCCACTCATGGGTTGTACCCAGATCTTAGCATTTACATAAAATACAGTTTTTAACCCATACTTTAATGCAGCCTTCAGTTCCATGCAAGGTTTCTAGGGGGTTGATGGAAGAGAACACACATACAGGCGTGTCTTGTAAAGTTTTGTCATACATTGGACTTGACCCAGTGATTTTATCAGGTGTCAGGACCTCTGGAGCTTGCCGTGTCTCCAGCAGTCCAGCCTCTGGGTGCTCATGGCTCCCTGTGTCTGAGTTTGGGATCAGCTGCACTGCTCCTAGCACACTGCCGAGCAGCACGGAATCCCCAGCTGGCGTTCCCGTGGACTGGCCCAGGTGGACTGTGGCTTCAGACAGCCCTCCTGGTGGAGAGGTGGGAAGATGGGCTGAGGCATCAGGAATCCTACTTCCAACTCTCCTGCCAAACCAGCCAGGCCACTGTGCTTGTGGAGTCCTCTATTTTACCTCTCAGGAGATGAAACACTTGGACTCGAATCATTTAGAACCTCTTCCACGTCTATGGGGCTCTGAGGGTTGGAGGTTTTGATTCCTCTTTAAGCACATGCAGTTCCTCAGTATTAACAGGATGTGAAGAGAGCACTAAGAACAGTTGGCTTCTCTTTCGTGGTGCAGCCAGGCCTCTCCAGCATTCCCGAGCCCTCAGCACTCTTGCTCCTGCCAGGGAATGGTGCAGACCTCATAAGGTGGAAGTGCAGAGAATGCAGGGGCTGAGGAAGGGAGGTGGGTGTCGTGAAGTGGCATGCTCAGCCATGCGAGACCTCTGGTCTGTCTTGTTCACCAGGGCACCCTCAGTACCTGGCGCTGAGATGGGCACAGAGTAGGTGCTCAGTAAGTACTTGCGGAGTGAGTGATGCTTAAATTGTGGCAGGGAAGTTGTGAGTGTAATTGCAAACTCAAGATTACTTTCATCTCTGGTAGGTTGTGATATAGGTTACATTTCCTTGGTATGTGGACTACTGACATTTCTACTTTCAAACCAGGCACACTGAGTTCCCTAATTCTCTAGGGCTTACAATCGAGAAGCTTCACTTGCAGCTCTAGAATAAGAATACCCGACTTTTGGTGCAATGATTACAAATTGCTTAAATAACAGCTTCAGTAGCACACTGACTGCAGGCTCTTCTCATTATCTTTGTGATACTCAACGATAGAACATTATAAAAGATCTGAATTGGCTTAAACCTTCCCCATTCATCTGTAACTAGAGTCTCACATTAAAAATATCTTCTGACTTTGAAAATTCTTGTATCTTGACATTTTATTTATTTATAAATCCATTTATTTAGCTAAACATTAAATAAATATTTAGGGTGCTACTCTGTGCTAAACCGGTGATACTTGAGATGCAATAGAGAAGACCACAGCCAAGTTTTCTTCTCTTGTTATACTCTGGGAGAGAGGGCTCTATTTTAACTTTCACTTTACTGTGCTCATACCAGCTTCTCCCTGGTGCTCTTAACTTTGTAATTCTGTTTTCTAAACACCGGAATACTCATGGTATAAGAGATTGTGATTTTTCCATATCATGTAATAAATGCAACTAGGAGAAGCAGGAAGCTTGGGGTTTCAGAGAAAGAGCCATATCTTCAAACTGAAATTTATGCTTTCATACTAGCTGACTTTCGATGAGCTCATATTCTACCCCAGACAATAGGTGGCACATCAGGGTACCCTTGAGCCAAATCATCCATGTACTGTCATTCATTAGCCACATCCTCCCAAACACTTCCTTGATATTTTGAGCTGTCTGCGACACAGTGGTTCCACGATGGAGCTCATATTTGAAAATAACATGAATTTTTGACTTATCCATGGTTTCAGAAAAATTGCTCTAAAAACCAATTTGAAAGATGATCACAAGCCAAACTGTGCATTTGAAAGACTGAGGATGCACCTTCACAATAAAAATAAAACAAGAAGTGTCAAAGTGAAATGTCAGAGATATCAACTGCCAAACTTAGTACTTAAGGAAATCAGACGTTATATTATATATTATAACCTAATAGTTATAAATTAACTGATATACTCCTCTCTCCCTTTCTATTTGCCTGAGAACCATCCTGTCATGGCACAATCAGGCAGGATTGTCTATGTTTACTGCTTTAGGGAAGGGCTAGGATAGAAACACTCAGGGAACTGTGATTCCATCAGGCACTGAGCTCTTTGACACTTATCAGACACTTATCTCCAGGTGCCCCAGAACTTGCAACAGTTGGTCCATAATAGTAGTCAATGAGTGTTTCTTAAATTATTGAAGAATAAGATCCTTGGATGCTCTGTTTCAAGAGCTAATTTTGAGTTATAAGAACCTGTGTTTTGGAGTTTCAGTAGTGTAAGTCCCAAAGGGCTCAGGTAAACACGTTAAAGACAAATATGATAGATTTAGAAGGGTAGAGGATAAGTCAGAGCCAGTTTTTATTACTCCAGAGTAGAAAATATTTCTACCTCTGTGGAAGGCATGTGCTCTGGATGGGAAGCAGAGACGTGCACTGGAATGGCAAGTGCTGACGTGCAGCCTGAGAAGGGACCTTCTCCACGCCCTCCTTCAGGCTCGGTCTGGAAATGGGAGGAGCACAGGATAAAAATCCTACGTGTATTTGGGGGATGGCTTCAGCAGAGTGCCTAAGCTTTACAATCTCAGTGGAGCCAGGAGTGGTGACAGTTTTGTAGAAGTTTACCTCTACCTGCATACGGTGGGAATAGTGGTGGAGAGAGGACCGTGTGTCTGTGATATTTAAGCAAAGAGACCTCAAAGAGTTTCCTTTCACCCAACAGAGTGTGCCAAACAACTCAACATGTTCTCGGTGTCCACCAAGAACAGAATGGAAGTTGCTGAGAGAGAGCCCAACCTGAGGAGACCTAAGGGCAGGGCAAGAAACATGGAACTGTGTCTTGTACGGTCCAGAAACCACAAACCAGATGGGCTGATGGTGTCTCAGCTGAAGCCAACGGGGGGGGGGGGGCAAATGGAGGCTGAAGAGCAGGTGTTTCTCCTCCCCTTCCCTGGGTCTTGAAACACTATGAGACCTGAGGTACTACTTAGACGCAATAAGGGGAAGGGTGGGGAAAGAAATCCTGAATTAACTGAGAAAACCCTGAAATAAATTAAGATTGAATTGCCTTCAGCAATGGAATGGGTACACAAAACAAAAATTAAGGTGAGTGATAACAATATACAGAAAGTTGCGTTTTGTACCCGCCTGAATTTGTGGGTTGAGATTCGTATCGTGACACATTATTAAATACGGATTTAATTCTGCATGAGATGGTGGCCATCATTCCTTTATTCTTTCGTTCAGCTTTTAGTAGGTGCCCAGTGTGGGGTGCGGTAAAGGGCAAATATGAATCAGACAGATTCCCTGACTTCAAAGGTATATACAAACATAATGAGTGAGATGTGCAATGTTTGGGGGATGGTCATGCTTGAGGCCCTGCCTCGAGGGGGGAGGGGGACATGGGCAATATACGTAACCGTAATATTTATACCCCCATAATATGCTGAAAAAAAAAGATTGGGCGGTAAAATGAGGGAGAATGGCACGCATACAATGGGATAGAAATACAATGGGGTCTTGCCAGAGTAGGGGAAAGTGTAAAGTTCACAGGAGCTTTAGCTAGTGTTTAAATCTACTTGAGGGATCCAGTGATGGTTTCTCACAGGACAGAACTTTTAGCTAAGACATAAGAAATGGGCAGGTGTATATTTAGATGGAGGGACTAAATCTAAATGAGCAAAGGCATTGAGGCATGACAAAGCATTGGTTGTTCAGGGAAGCACAAATAAATTATTATAATCTGAGTAGAAATTGTCATGGTGATAGTACAGGGTGGGGAGAGTGTAGAGAGAGGAGGAATGGGTGAATCATGCAAAGGAATTTTATTTTATCAGGTAGTCCATAGGAAACAATAAAAATTTTTCAGTAGGGGAGCAATACAGCAGCATTACCAGATCTACTTGTTGAAATAATCACTTAGATAAATTAGAGAATTGAAATTAAAGGCCGTGAGATCAGTGAGTAAGGTGCCATCCTGTCACCACTGCTGATTCTGCCGATTGCTGCCGTTTATAAACTCCTACCTCTGGCAGGCACTTTAAACATTCATTCCCTTTTATTTTCAAATCAATTTTATGAGGCGGCTATTCATTATCCCATTTTACAGTTGAAGAAATTGAGGCTTGAAGAGGCTAATTTAGGTGTCCAAGTTCACGTAGCAGAGAGTGGGTAAATGAAGATTAAACTTTCGTTAACAGACCAACAGATTTCCAAAATTGGCATTCTTTCCACGCTAATATTTGTCCCCAGGGTCAGCCCAGGAAAGGGATGCTGAGGGCTGTATCAGGGCAGTGGAGAAGACGAGAAGCCTGACAGGGGAGGTGCTGAGGACTCGGGGGCTGACTGGATGCAGGTGAAGGGAAGGGCAAAGCCCGGGCTGATGCCCAGATTCCAGGCAGGGCAGTTGGGTGGGCGAGGGAGACGGAGCAGGGTCTCTGGGGAAGACGATAAGTTTGGTTTCAGTTATGTAGTTTTTGGTGTCATCCATGAGATAAAGAGTATATGGTGGTTGGAGGCCTGCATGAATTCGGGTTGAAAGATAAAAGGACAAGGGGACATGAAGATCCTGGTAAAGGAGCTGTCTAAATTATCCCCCAGACAGCTAGACCCCTACAACAACCTTTACGATGTGACAGGCCCCTGAATCTTGATGGCATACGTCTCCCACCCTCTAGAATGCATGTATCTTAAAAAAGCCTCCAAAATACTTGCCATCTCTTGCTCGTTGGCTGATTAACATGGTGCCATCCTTAGAATGGACTAATATGTTCTTTGGAATGTTCAGGGGGTCGAGGTGGCTTCACACTGTTTTGTGGCAGAGGCAGAGGGTTAATACAGCCCTATGGCAAGACCATAAATGTAGACTTTTGTCCCTTCCAGTGAATGTGAACCATTTCTGTTGTTTTGACAGGATTGTAAAGGAACTCATTGGCCAGATCAATGACACATGTGGCTGAGGCCGTGCTAATCTGCCCTAACGAAGACGCCATATCTGTCATAGCAGCTGCACTCAGAGCCAGTATTGATGGGGTTTGCAGCAATCCACTGGCTTCCCCCAGGACCCATAAGGTTTCTTTATGAGTTAGACTGGTGAATTAAGTTGAACTCTGATGGGACCACCATCCCTGCCATTTCCCCTAGCATGTAGGATTCTTTCTGATTTACTCTCTTGGCTAAGGGGTGGTGGTGGTGGAGTTTGGTTTTCTTCACTCTGATCTAGTATGTTGTACATGACCCTAGTTATCAGTCTGGTGGCCAGAAGGGGAGGTGGGGATACATTCTCATCTTTGAAAGTATTGTCTTGCAAGGCAGTGGCTTCTAAAGGGTCATATTCAAGTAAGAGAGAAGTCTTAGCTATTAATGGGGAGGAGTGAGCTGCTTCTGCAGGCCCAGAAATGTCAAGGGAGTCTGGTGTGTCAAGGCTTTTGAGTGCATTAACACAAATGCCCCATTTCCAAGTCTCAGGGTACATTCTTTTTCAATCACGGTCCTTATTCTCCACAGTAGACTTGCCAGGTTTGAGAATTTAAATTTCTCTGGAGTCTACCGACCTGGTAATCAAGACCTAGAACTCAGATTTTTATTTTTTTGGCCTCCAGCGTTAGGAGGTGAGAGTCTCTTTGATGCTGTCAGAGGGGCCTTCTGACTTCCCCCTAGTTAGCACTGCTGACATTTTGGGCCGGTAAAGTCTTGTGGTGGGATGTCCTGGAGACAGACATAGAGTTAAATTCAAACCAAACCTCACCCAGTTGGTTGCAGATGCTCTTCCTTCCCACCAGCTCTTCAGAGCAACTTCCTGTTCTCATGAGGAACAAACCAGGGTGAATTACTTTATGCAAAAAAGACAGAAGAAAGGTGGTGTCACTTCCTATGCTGAAATTATGACCTAATATTCATTCACTTAGGTCAAACCTTTAACGGAAGGAGGAAGTTTGGATAGACAGCTAATTATGGGGAAAGATGATGCATTTAATTTTAGAAACATTGAGTTTCAGTATCTAGTGAGGTCAACCAGTTTGAGAGTGAACGCAATGACTTTGCCTTTGATCATGCTGAGCTTGAGGTTCAGGGGGACTTTCATGAGGAGGTGTCTCGTTGCAAGACTAACACACAGGAGAGATACCAGGGCCAAAGCTGTGATTTGGGAGCCTCCTGTCTGTTTGAAGCTTTGAGGGGTGTTGGGGAAGCACGTAGACTGACAAGAGCAGAAGGCTGAGGATTGAGCCTTGAATTATACCTGATTTGGCAGATGGAAGGAGGAGTAAAACCAATGAAAGAGAAAGATTAGCGCATGCCATGGGGAAATTGTGACAATATAGCCTTGGCAGATAGAAATCTGAGAAGGAAGGCATGGTCATGTGTGTTTATGGCTAAAGAGAGAGATTAGGAGCCTGAGAGCTGAGCAAAAGCCATCTGATTTGGTGGCCAGGAGCCACTGGGGCCACTGAGAAGATTGTTTCATTGGAGTGGTGTGGACTGGAACTAAGTACCTGTGGGTAGAGAGTGATTCAGTGGTGAGGAAATAAGAAGGTGAAGGCAGACAACCTTTCAAAAAATGTAAGCAGGAAATGAAGGAGAAAAATAACTCCAGACTTAGAATCAGAGTAATCGCATGCCGATGAAATGAACTTCAGGGCTCCTCACAGCTCTGGCCCTGGGAGGCCTTGGATTTTGTGATATTTATGGTATTTATCAGCTTTTTCAAAATGTGCCATCTGTTATGATTTGTCTTCTCATTCTAAATAAATGCTCATTTTTGTACCTGATTTTATGTTTGTAATTTTGTATTCTTTTTTTCTAAACAACACAACCCAAATCGTTTAAGCTTTAGGTTGTCCAAACCGGGATATGCTCCGGCAAGGGTCTATGCTCAAGCAGAAGATTCATAGGTAATTTCTTCTCTCCTGTCTTCTAAGGCCCTGTAAAGTTTTGGTAGAGAAGAATTCTAACTCTTCCAGTGAACACACCAGTGTGTTGGGCTGGGCCAAGCAGACGTGGCAGTTAAGTTACCCTGCACGTTGAAAGGGCACTTCATTTTGGCTCCTTTCAGTTTAGGCCTTTCTTCTTTTCCTTTAGCCTCTTGTTAGCACATATTGGTGGATCAGATTAGCTACCGTTACTTTGGAAGGTGGTACTTTCCTGGGTGGGATTGGATTCAAGTTCTTTGTCAACTTGAGGTTCTGTATTTGTTTCAAGGGCAGGATGACTTTGAGGGCATCTGTGACCAGATAGGAGTTGGGTGGCAGGGAGGGCATGGTGACAGGGAGGAGGCGAGTGGCTCTGAGGAAGGGGAAGGAAGGGGGGCAGCCTGAGTGGTTTGGTCCAGGTGAGGCATTTGAGGTGGGGCGGCTGGGTTTTCTGGGGTTGGGCAAGAACACAGGCCCAGACAGACAGGATGAGGGAAGAGGGGAAGCTGCACTGGGAGGACACGCAGGAGAAGGGAGTGTGGAAGGTGAGGTCTGTGTCAGGCGTGAGTGTGGCGGCCGCAGAGGCTCCTCCAGAGCACCCCTCACAGGAAGCCTGGTTTGATCACTGACTCATCGCGCGGCCTGCTCTTCCTGTGCTTCAGCCTCCCTCCTGCGAGACGGGCAGCACTGCAAAGGGCTGTGGAGAGGAAAAGCTAAGAAAAAACAGAACGAAACACTGGTAGTATATGTATTCTTCTGTGGTTTCTATGGTAATAATCCTGGGCTGAAGTTAAAAAAAAAAGCCCAACTATATAAAATGAGCTAAATACATGTCTGCTTTCTTAGTAAAATGCATTTCAAATTCAGGTTTTGTGTGACAATCCTCTTCCAGGGGATTGTAACTAAAAAAAAAAAAGAATTTCCTCAAGAAAACTCCACCTCTCAGGGTCCCCAGTTTGCCATTGACATGCAGAAGTTAAATCAGGCACAGTTTTTCTTTTTTTTGCAATAAGGAAGAAAATGGTAAACAAATGCTGCCGTTTTTATTTAAAATAACATTTATTGAGTACCTACCACGTGCCAACGTGCCAGCCTTATAATAGGTGCTAAGACTGCAAAGCTGGAATGGGCAGAGTTAGTCTTAAATAAGCACGACAGAGGAGAAAGGAACACAGCTACTTACAGTCGCATGAAATGAACCTCTACTCCAGAGATACATGCCAGGTGCTCTGAGCGATCAGACAGAGGAGTCATGTGTAGAAAAAGGGAACCCTCGTATACTGTTTGCGAGAATGTAAATTAGGGTGACCACTATGGAAAACAGTATGTAAGTTCCTCAAAAAAACTAAAAATAGAGCTACCATATGACCCAGCAATCCCACTGCTGGGTACAGATGCAAAGGAGGGGAATTCAGTGTATCAAAAAGATATCTGCACTCTCAAGTTTATCGCAGCTCTATTCACAATAGCTAAAATATGGAATCAACCTAAGTGTCCATCAACAGATGAATGGATAAAGAAATTGTGGTACATAGACACAATGGAATATTATGTAGCCACCCCAAAGAATGAAATCCTGCCATCTGCAACAACCTGGATGGAACTGGAGAACATTATGTTAAGTGAAATAAGCCAAGCACAGAAAGACAAATCTCGCATGTTCTCATTTTTATGTGGGAGTGAAATATTAAAAACAACTGATCTCATGAAGACAGAGAGTGATAGTTAACGTAGGCTGGGAAGGGTAGTGAGGAGGTGGGGATGAAGTGGGGATGGTTAATGGGTACAAAAATATAGTTAAATAATTAGATAGAATGAACAATATTTTATTCAATAGCACAACAAAGTGACTATAAACAACAATAAGTTATGGTATACTTTAAAATAACTAAAAGAGTAAAATTGGAATGTTCCTAACACAAAGGAATGATAAATGCCTGAGGTGATGGATACTCCAATTGCCTTAATTTGATTAATTCACATCGTGTCCTATAAATAAAATATTTGCTGGATAAATTAAATGTTGATTGCAATAATAATAATCACATTTATTGAGTGCTTACTATATGCCAACTCTATGGCAACTATTCTTATTTCTTTATAAACATTGCCTCAAGTAGTTCTCACAATAAACTTACAAAGTTAGTGCTATCATTATTCCTACTGTACAGAAGAGAAAACTGAAACTCAAGACAGGCCAAGAAAATTGGCCCAGGAAACACAGCTAGTGATATAGTGACAAGCTTAGAAATCAGAAAGTCTGACCTCAGAGAATATTTACTTAATTTTAAATACTGTCTTTTGAGTATACATGACAGCACAAAGTGTTAGCAAATTATTATCATATGTTTATTTCAGATCAGCTTTGTGTTCTGTCAATTTTTAAATGATCAGGGACATTAATTTTCTATTACAATTCCTATTATTATCCATGGCATCAAATGATTTTCCTTGTTTATTAGCAAAAGGAAAACATGAAGCTAATTCTCCCCCTTCTAGTCTTCAGATTTCCCTTGCCTGCAATTTATGTGATGCTTATGAGCTTGTATTCAAGGGGAGCTCCAAGGCAGTGCACATCAAGCATTTCTGTTCATAAGAATCACCTGGGGATCTCATTAAAATACTGTTTCTGGTTCAGTAGGCCTAAGATGGAGCCTAAGATTCTGCATTTTTATTAAGCTCCTGAGTCTGATGCTGCTAGTTGGGGACACACTTTGAGTAGCAAGGATCTAAGGGAAAAGTTCTTTCTTCTATCCCCAGCAGGGGAGATGAAATCTGACCAAATGGCCCTGTGGGGACGACCTTGGTGAGGAATGAGGATTAGGATATGCAGCTATACTAGAATTTAATCTCCAAGAGATCAGGATCCTTTTCTCCCTTCTTCACAGTGTGTTCCCCATTCCTGGCACAGAGTTAGAGCTCAGCACTTACCGAGGGGAGAGATCTGTCCTTGTTTAGAAGAGCAGACAGTAGTTCATGGCCTCACTCTCCCATTCCTCCCCAGCTCTGTGGTCAGAGTGGGACCCACGTTTCGAGGTAGATTCCTTTTGAGCACAGTTATTTGCATGAAGGGAGTGACAGGAAAGGCCTATGTGAGAGCATGGGAGGAAGAATGGGATCCCAAGCCTTGAATTTCTACTTTGATTGATAATTAAGTCCCTTTTTGGATTTGTCTTTTCTGGTTTAGGGCGATATGCAATAGACGGTTTCCTAGTGCTCTGGAATTGAGTGAGTTTCTGGAAATATTTATTCATTCCTCCAACATACATGTGAAAGTGAAAAATGACCTCTATCTTCATAGAGCTTTTATTGCAGCTGATAAGAGACATAAATAATAAATCAAATAAATAAGTATATTGTATGTTATAGGGTGATAAGGACTAAGAGAAAAAGAGAAGTAGAGCAAGGTAGGGGAAATATGGGAATATGAGGTACAAGGTAGTTTTAGTATTAAATAGGATGGCCCGAGTAGGTCTCATTCAGTAAAGGCTTGAGGTGGGATGAGGGAATGATCCAGGCAGATTTTGGGGGCTTGAGTGCTGCCAGGCAGAGGCAGCAGCTGGTATAAAGGGCCTAAGGTAGGAGAGTCGCTGGAACATTCCAGGGACAGCAAGGAGGTCATTGTGTCTGGAGTGCAGTGAGGGATGAGGACAATCACACAAAGTGAAGTTGGAGAAGTAAGAGGACAGGTGAAAGGTCATTCAGGTAGGGCCTGCAAGTTGGCTTTTGCTCCGAGTGAAGGAGGCAGGCTTTGCAGAGCTTTAATCATAGGAATGACATGATTTGACTTACGTTTTAAAAGAATCTCTCTGGATTTTGTGTTGTGAATAGACTGTGGACCGGGGCAAAGGCAAGGGGCCAGTAAACAGCTGTAGCAATAACCCAAGTGAGAGACGATGGTGACCAGGACCGGAGTTTAGGAGTAGAGGTGGTGAGATGTAGCAGATTCTGGACATTCTGAAGGTGAGAGGGGACAGGATTTCCTGACTGGTAGGATGTGGGTTGTGAGGGAGAAGGTGGGGGGGGGGTCAACAATGCTTCTGAGGTTTTTGACCTGAGTAACTGGACGGATGGAGTAACAATTAGCCAAGGGGAAGACATGTAGTGGGAGCAATCAGGAGTTTAGGTCTGAGAAAGAAGAAGAAAAGTTCTGTTTTGGACAAATTAAGCTGGAAGGGATTGTTAGGATTTCATGTGAAAAATATAAAGTAGGTGGCTGTGGATATAGGATTTTAATGTTCAGGAGAGAGGTCTGGGCTGGATGTAGAAATCTGGGAGTTATAGAATACAAGAGAATTTAAAGGTGTGAGATTGGATAAGTGAATGCCCATAGGGAAGATCAGAGGACCAAGGACTGAGTCTTGGGACACTCCAGAGATTGCAGAGAAGAGGAGGAATCAGTAAAGGAGGTGGGAAAGGAGTGACCTACAAGGTAGGAGGAAATCAAAGAGTGTGGGGTCCTACCAGGTGGGGAAGTGTATCAAGGAGTAGGGAAGGGTCTACTGTGACAAAGCCTTCTGAGGGGTCAGGTGGGATGTGATCTGAGAATTGCTGAGACTTGATCATGGGAGGCAGCAAAGTTGGGCTCATCGGTGACCTTGTTAAGAGCAGGTTTTGGTGGAGCCATGGAGACAAACGTCTGATTGGAAAGAGTTTAGGAAAGAGTAAGAGAAGAAATAATAGTGGAGGTAGCATGTAGAGACTCACTTGCAGATTTCTGTAGTAAAATATAATATATTATTAAGGGCCCCAGAGTTGACCATGTGAGGAAATTTGAAAGAGAAGTGGAAAAGAGATCAATGCAATTATGCAAGATAAAGAGTAAGAAGAGTATGGAAATTAGAAATTTATTTATTAGCAGAAAATTAATAGGTAGCCTAGGTAATGTGTACTAAATCTAAATATTACCAAAGGCCCTTATTAGGGATGCTCAGGCGGGGCTAGGTGCTGCCCCCTCAGTCTTCAAAGAGGTACAGTCAAGTTGGTGGGAAAGACTCTCTACGAAGGGATGAATGACCACAAAGGACGTGAACCAAGGCAGTTCTGGGCTTGCTCAGTGCCAAGGTAAAGTTGCAGATCAGCCCTGTGCTGAATGACAGGAGCGGGGATTCACTGGGGACAAGGTGGCGAAAGCATCTCTAGAGGGGTTGTGAGTCAGGAGCTGGACCCACATTCCTCGAGAGATGGATGGGAACGGACCCGGGGAGAGATGTGACCCAAGGCAAGGAGCAGTAATGCGCTCAGTGTGTGCCATGCCCAGTGAAGCGACCCTTTTGGCACTGTGGTTGGGCAGATGTTTAAGAGAGGGGAAAGTTAGGAAACAGGATAACAGGACTGTAATCCTTTCGAGGTCTCGTTTTAGTCACTGGTTGTGACTTCCCACCACAATGAACCTTTAGTTTTGCGTCAGGAAGAAGAAACAAGACTAAGAAATTGTTTGTCCTTTTAAAGCCAGCACTCTTCACCTCTTCCCCGTTGTGGGCGGCACTTACAGAGAGGGCACACCCAGAGACGGGCAGGAGAGAGGAAAGAGAGTGTGACATGTTACTTGGACAGACTGGCCAGAAGGATCGCCAGCCTGCTGTTTGCCTGGACTGTTACGAGGGTGCTCCCTGGCCCGGGGCTGTGCCTGGTTGGCTTACCCTGTGTGCAGAGGACAGGAAGTTTTGTAGGTCAGTCAAATGTATAAATGCTCCTATAAGAACATTAAGATATCAGTGGCATAGGCAAGATATGATCCTTTTTTTCAACTTCTGTAACCTTTCTACCTCGTTTGAGGAGAAGGAACACGAGAGAGCTTGCCGTATTACTCAGACCCTCCCAGGCATGTCGCAGGCAAAATGCTTGTTCCCCGACTACATTTGCAGGAACATGTATAGTGTGTGTGTGTTGAAGGAAAGGAACATGGGCATGATGTGCAGAATAAAAATGCCAAGACAGGGTCTTAGCCTTGCCGCCTTTCTCTGCCTTCCCCAGCTAGATAGCATTTTCTTAGCGGTCACTTCCTGTCCCTGAATCTGGCCCCTGCCATGTGCACCTGCCAGGACTTCACTTCGGGAGACCAGCCTCTGCTCATCCACCGTCAGGATGAGTCAGTTGTCAAAACAGTCCTCTAGTTCCTGACCTCTCATTCTTCTGTAGCTTACCTTTCTGAGCTCTCATTCTACACAGCCAAACGTCCCTTTCCTGCCAGAACAAAGAAGAGAAAACTGCTTTAGTGTAAGCCCCCTCTTGTGCAAAGACATTTCCCGGCAGCATGCTGTGGGCTTGCCTGAAGGTAGGCTTTGGTTGAGGTTTCAAGAATTTTCATAACGAACAAGGGCTATAAGTAGGTGAGGCTTATTTACTGCTGGTAAATAGACTCTGGAGGGATAGATGATTCATCTCTACATGTTCTGCTGCCATTTTACCATAAATGCAACAAATTATACAAAAAGAGGAAAGCAGGGATGAGTATTGGAGAAATCAACCAAATAGGCAAACCTTCTTCATCTCCTAATGTTTTGGTTATAGCCACTGGACAGAAAGAGAGGTTTTCATTTAGCCATTCCATAGTGTGTACATATTTTAAACCATCATGCACACCTGTGGTTCCCAATCCCCAGGCTGCGGATCAGTACTGGCCCATGGCGTGTTAGGAGCTGGGCAGCACAGCAGGAGAGCAGCAGGTAAATGAGTGAAGCTTCGTCTGTATTTACAGCCGCTCCCCATCGCCGGCATCATCACATAAGCTCCGCCTCCTGTCAGCTCAGTGAGGCATTTGATTCTCATAGGAGCAAGAACCCTACTATAAACTGCACGTGTCAGGGATCTAGGTTGCACGCTCCTCATGAGAATCTAATGCCTGATGATCTGAGGTGGAGCTGAGGCGGTGATGCTAGTGCTGGGGAGCAGCTGCAAAGACAGATTATCATTAGCAGAAAGGTTTGACTGCACAACAAATGTAATGCACTTGAATCATCCCCAAACCTTCCTCCTCCTACCCCATCCATGGAAAAATTGTCTACACGAAACCGGTCTCTGGATCTCTGGTGCCAAAAAGGTTGGGGACTGGTGATGTACATGATAAATATATACATATAATTTTAAAAAGAGAGGTTTTCATGTTTGTTTTAGTTTGATAGATTTCTCCTCCCATGAAGTCAGTCACTCATGTATGCCCCTCAGCCAGTTCAAAAGGATAGAAAAAGGAAAAATCAGAATTCCCCCCATCACTACCACATTAGAAACCCAATTCAATTCTAAACAACATGTGTCATAAATAAAAGACACTCCATGGAGACTTGTAATACTTTAATATGGTTGTTTTAAATCTATTCCTTCTCGAGAAAAATATAATTCAAGTCATTTGCTTATGCATTGTATATCATGATCAATACTTATTAAATATATATGGCTGAGAATACAAATGAAATAGAGTTTCCCTGGCTGAGCGCACAGACATGTTACTTAATCATGCCAGTGAACACTCATGAGTCCAAATGTGAAGAATCCACATCACTTTCCGTGGCTGTTCTATTCTCCTCTGTGTGTCCCTGAATACTAGGCCCAATGACAGGCCATGTGCTGAGGTGGCCTGTAAGGTTCCTTTAGAACAGAACTAACAGTGACCATCCCGCTGGTGTGACTTTCATGGAGGGAGATAACTTGTACTGAACATGGAGAAGCTCAGGCAGCGGACAGAGCCCTTTTCCAGGTTCAGTTTCTGTCTTGGCCTCACTGAGGATCATCTCCGGCCATCTCAGCAGTGCAGAGTCCCGCATTCCGGCCATTCTAATGATCTGCAGGGAGGAGGAGTGGAGTGCAGCGAACCGTGGGCCCCACCCCAAATGGGAGTTCAGGGGAGCTGCGCCAGCTGGAAACCACGAGGGCCAGGTGTGTGTTTAACTATTTATTCCAAGTACTCAAATTCAGTGTTGTAAATAAGGTGCCCAAGTTTCTGAGCCTGCTGATCAAAATACCTTTGATCAACATACTTCTCTACAGAGAGAGCAAACTTTGCTGTCCCATCTGCACCTCAAAGTGGACATTCCTTAAATGGAGTTTATGGTCCTCCTCCCTCCCCCAGCACCTGTCCCACCTTCCCTGTTCTGCGGCTCAGTAAACGGCCTTGTCCTCCACACTGGGCCGGAGAGCTGGGGGTCGCTTCTGATCACTCTCCCTCCTTTACCCCGTCATCCGGCCCATTATCGAGACCACCACTTACGTGCTTTCCAGGCCCCTGTCCCTCCTCGTCCTGGTCCTTTCAGCTGCTTCCCTGTCCTTCCGGCCCCACTCTTGACCTCCAGGAATCCATTATTCCCTCTGCTAGTGGAGCATTCTTTTAAAACTCTTCCCTGGCTTCTCGTTACCTTAGAGCTTGGCTCCAGCTCTGCATGCGGCCCAGCTGCTGTGTGGCCTCCGGCTGCCATCTTCCAGCCTCCGCGGAGGCCTCCCTCTCTCTGCCCCAGTCCCACCTGATGACTGCCAGCTTCTCAGAGGACAGTCTCCTGCTGCCCCCAGCCTGTCCCTCTCCTTGACCCTCCTGTCCCCCAGTCACGCACACACACACTCTTTGCTTAAATAACTCCAATTTGCTATTCAGGACTCAGCTCAAATGCCACTTCCTTCGAGAAGGCCTGCTCTGACTCCCCACACTCTATGAGGTCCCCCATTTGCACACACCTGTGGGCCCCAGTATTCTGCTTCGTAGCAGTCCGTGCACTAGAAATTTCTTAATTACATAGATTTATATATTTCATATGTGTCTTCCCCCGTGACGGTGAGGCAGAATTCCCTTCTATTCACCCAGTGTGCTTAGTGCCTAGAGAAAGAGGCACCCAAGAAACACTTTCTGATTAATGCTGATTCCTGGATCAGGGTGATTTTGCCAGCAAGTAGCAGAATTCCCAGACTCAAATGTGTCTAAAAATAAGGTGTGCAATTCTTTCATGTGTCCGAAAGTTCCGACATAGGCAGACGTCAGGGTTGGTATCGATTCGACAGCCCAGCGGGCTCACGTGGGATCTCGCCATTCTGCTCTCTACCACGCTGGCTCCTCCTGCGTCAATTTCCCTGTGTGGTCGTCAGATACTCCCACAGAGTCTGCCTTGCTGCTCAGGAAGAGTGGGCGGCAAGTGACCATGGCCACAGATTCCTCATAGGGAAGCCAGGGCGAGGGCCTTGGAACTGATTCCACGAAAACCAGCACCTAGGTAATGTTCTTTATTTAAGGCTTTTTAAATAAAGAGTCAACCATCACTTCCTCAGTTCAGTGAGGGCTTCTCTGGCAAAAGAACAAAAGGCCGTGAAAGAAAACGAGGGTGAAAACAAAATTGCCCTTCAGATTGTCCTCTTCTTACTTTCCAAGGATTCAAACCTGAACACTTGTGAGGAAACCCTCCTTTCTAGGGTTGACCTACTTTACCTTTTCTGAAATAGATATGAGGGCTTGCTGAGTGTTTGGCTGCTTTAGTGACTTCTAAAATGCCACCTTATTTCTATTTGGGAATAATATGGAGATGCTTAGGTTCTGAATGTAAACAAGCAGTACTTAACATTTATTTTCTCCTTTAGATAATAGACCTCAATTTATGTATACTGAGTTTAAATTTGTGCTCTAATTAAAAAGAACCAAGATTATTTTTCTATTTTCTAAATTCTTTAGGAACTGACAGTTCACTTTCAGATTCTTTACTTTGAAAAAAACATTTAAATTTAAAAAATTACATAGGATGAGGGGGAAGGGGGGAGAGAGAGAGAGAGAGAGAGAGAGAGAGAGAGACTATATCTTGACAATAAATAAAGCATGAGTTGACTTTAGTGGCAAAAGAGTGGCAAGTACTGTGGCTTGGGCTTAATCCGCGTTAAATGAAGAGCCCTTGGACAATGACAGATTCAAGTAAATGAAAGCCCTTGGTGGGTGGCTCCTGAGAACAGAGTCTCCCTAGCCAGGGGCGTGGGAATCAGGTTTCAGTGTGTCTATAGTTAAGGCTCATTCTCTCTGACAGGTCTGTTTTGGTTTTCTTCCTGCTTAGAACTTGATTAGGCTGCACTGTTGTTCTTTCTCACCTGTTTTTATTTTATTGTTCTTAAAAGTATGTAGTGCTCTAAAGATACTGGGGAAATCTGTTACTTCTCAAGTAAAAGTTTTGTTCCTGAGTGGGAAGTGGGAGGTGGAGGACACCTTGGGTACTCCCCACTCTACCTATTTCTGCGTGCGAAGACACCTGCTTCAGTTGGCGGCGACCTGACTAAACACACTGAACAGCTGGAGCCTTTTCTTTTGATCTCTCCCATGGTGTGGGATTTCCCTACCTCACGTTTGCTGAGCATTGATTTCCACTAAAGATACAAGATGTCTGAGCATGTCACTGTTTCCCTCTATTTGTCAACTTTTACTTTTTGTTTAGTCAGGTAACCCCATGGGGGTGGAATCTTATATATTGTTCCAGGTAGTGCATAACCAGACAGCCTGAGGATGTTTGCAGAGTCTTTGGTGCATAAAATAATTGTGTTTCTCTGGGGATGCCTCAGTTGCAGATGTGATGGGTATTATTTTCCATGTTTGCTTTGCGGGCTGAGCTGTCTCATCTTTATGAGGTTAGGAGATAAGGCGTGGGAGAGAAGAGATGAGAAAATTGCTTTTTTCTTTTCTGCTAACCGATGAATTTTTAAGATACTTACAGAATGCAGAAGAGGGTAATCTGGCTTTGGAGTCAGTACCGAACCCTCTCCCATACTCACGCCCATTGCTTCTGGATGGATCCAGCCGGTGGAACTGGCTGGTTGCGGTAATGTCTTCCTTTATCTTCGCTCTTTGTATTTCCTTCCAGAAGCTTTGATTTTAACAGTAGAGGCTGTACTTTATTAATAAACAAGCTCCATTCTGTTGTCAGGAGTATTTGAGGGATTTTCTCTTCAGGTCGAAGAATGAAATAAAAGGATCAGAGAAAAGCCAACCAATTTCAATTAGTAGAGGACTATCCTTCTTTTATGCTTCCCTCTGAAGCCTTCAAGATAAACATGATAGGGTAAAATTACTTTATACAACCGAAGAACTAAATTCAATCTCAAAGAGGTTAATAACTTTTAAGAGATAAATTGGTTTACAAAGCATGTGGGTTCCTTCAGTCCATTTTCATCTCAGCAGCCAGAGTAATCTTTAGAAAACATAAATTAGATTGTACCACTCTCCTGCATTAAGCCCTTAATAGCTTTCTGTTACTCTAAGGATAAAATCAAAACTCTTTTTTATTTTTTGAGAGAGAGTCTCGCTCTGTCACCCAGGTTAGAGTGCTGTGGTGTCAGCCTAGCTCACAGCAACCTCAGACTCCCAGCCTCCAGTAATCTTCCTGCCTCAGCCTCCCAAGTAGCTGGGACTACAGGTGCATGCCATGATGCCCAGCTAATTTTTTCTGGTTTTGGTAGAGGCAGGTCTCACTCTTGCACAGGTCTCAGGCTGATCTTGAGCCCCTGATCTCAAGTGATCCTCCCGCTGTGGCCTCCCAGTGCTAGGATTATAGGTGTGAGCCACTGCACTGGCCAAAATCGAAACTCTTGACCATGGCCTACATGGCCTGTATGGTCTGGCTCCTACCTACCTCCCCAACCTCATCTCATGCCAGCTTCTCCATTACTCACTGTGTCCCAGCTGCACTGGCCTCTTCAGTTTGTCACACTCTAACCACAGGGCCTTTGCCCATGCTGTTTCTTCTTCTTGAAATGCTTCTCTTTACTTGTGGGCTCTTTACATGGCTTGTTTCTTCACTCTCAGGCCATTGTCTTAGAAAGGGCTTCTACAATGACACTAATAAGAACCCTCCTCATTATTCTCTATCTGTTCAATTACATCATGCACTTATCAATAGATTCTGATTATTGACATGCTTATTTGCTTGTGTATTGTCAGTCTTTCCCTGTTGGACCACAAGGACTATGCTTATTCTTTTTTTTTTTTTTTTTTGAGGTGGGCAGGTCAACTAGAAGAAATAATTCCTTATAGATTACTTAAAAGTTGTGATATAATTTATATAAAATAAAGAAGGCATATTTTAAATATTCAGTAACCAGTATTCATAATAAGATATGGAACTTTTCCATTCATCCTTGAAAGTTCCCTCATGCTCTCTCCCAGTTAATTCCTCGCCAGAGGTAAGCATTTTCTGGCATCTCAGTATTAGCTTATTCTTGGCTTCTTTCTTTCAATATCATGTCTGTGAGTCTCATTCATGTTGCTGCATTTATCAGAAGTTCATTCCTTTCTATTGTTGAATAGCATTCCATCGTAAGAATATACTAAAAATTGTTTCTACATTCTCTGTTGACATTTGGGTTGTTTCCAGTTTTTTACTGTTGGGGGTAAGGTTGTTATGAACATTCTTGTGCGAATATTCTTATGGGCATATGTGTTCATTTTTTTGTCGAGGGCAAAATACCTAGAAATGGAATTCCTGAGTCACAGGGTAGATGTATATTTAACAGTGGATCAAAACATGGACCAAAAATCTGTCCACGTTTGTTTTATTCACTACAATATACCCAATTTCCATTTTAAGGCCTGATACATGGTAGCTATTCACTATCTCTGTTGAATGATTTAATGGTCTTTTTAGTGTTCCAACTTCCTGAGAGACATCTGTCAATTATCGAAGGGTGGAATTTTTATTGAGAAATTATGACTCTAAGGTAAAATTCAAATCATCATTATGATGAACATACTTTGGCAAGAAAAATACACAAGGTCAATTTTGAAATTAGGCCTCTGGTGCAGCTTTCTATTTTATCTTGTTTTGCCCTTTCTCTTTCTCTCTCTCCCTGTTTCCTTCCTTCCTTCCTTCCTTCTTTTTTTCTTTTTTTTTTTTTCAGTGACCACATTTTTCTAAGCAGAAAATCTTTCCTACCCTGTGGTACCACAAGTTGAATCCTGTATGGGTTGTGGTTACAGTTTTTTCCCCAAGAGGTCAGAGCATTTGTAAGGAGGGCTGATCATTTAGCATCCCTTGGGAAACCGATGTGTAAAACATGCCTTGGGTCTTCTAGCTCAAGGGCAGAGCGGAGGTTATACCACCCAGCTCTCCTTATACTTTACCATGAGTTCACTATGCAAAATCATTACTTCTTCCCAATACCAGTAAGTCAGGCCAAAATCAACATTTGGTGGGTGGAGACAATGAGTACTTTATTCAGGGTGAAGCCTGAAGGAGACGTATTTCCAATTTGAAGTAATCCACGTGGGTTCACACTTCTCTTTTGGAACTTATTTTTTTTTTAATTTTTCTGGGAAATATTCATGAAGTCTCTGGAAGTTCTGATAGGTGAGTGAATCTGGATTGTGGGAGAATGGGAATGAGGATGGGAGAGGGAGGGATAGGGTAGTGAGTGAGTGGCAGTTACATCGATTTTAAAAAAATAAGATGCTGGTTTTGTGAGTGACTCCTTAAAAGGCAAAGTCCTTCTGTGGTTCATGAATATTTGCATAACTGATAATTAATACTTGGCAGAACTGAATCACTGGAATGTCATGGGGGCAGATTATTTCTATTAAGGCTGGTGGAATATTCTTGTGGTAGGCATGGCCTGCCTGGGCCCCGAAAACATAACAAGCTGTAACATCCGGGTGTAGAAGCCCCTTATTTCTAGCTCAGAGTTGTACTGCTCAGGAACACTGATGACTCAGAAAGCTTCTAGAACTTAGATGGTGGCAATGAAGACCCTTTGATCTTCCTTTCCAAAGATGGGAAAGAGCTTGGATAATATCTAGGTGAAAGGGCTTATAATATTCTGCAAAGCCATTAAGAATAATGATTTGTTCATAATTCTCACCCTTCCTACTTCATAATATGTTTTGTGCCAAGCTATAATTTTTAAGCAAGCATGGTATAAGACAGCTAAAACAGTGCAACAGAAACTATTTTAAGGAAAGGGAGAAAATTTTATGCCCAAACTGGGATGATATTGTTAGTATAATCAGGAACTACATTTAGCTCTGACCTGCCTGGCAGCCTTAGCAAAACAATAACAACAACTAAATAACAAGAAAAAGGGACAGTTTCTGTTATTTGATAAAGAGAACCATAAAAATCCATTTATTTCCAAGAGAAATTAACTTAGTGGGTTTCCTTGTAACAGATAATGAATAAAGAAACGGGCAATGTCTGCAGAGATGTCCTGTGGGTAGATGTCTCATATTCAAAGCCAACGGCATGATACTAAGTTGTGCTCAGAGAAAGAATTCATATTGGGAGCTAAGCTAATATTTTTTGTTTAAAGATGATCTAATTTGACATGGTGTTAGAGTTTGGTGAACATATTGTTGGAGGTGTTAACTTTCTTATGCTATGGACTTATTTTTAAATAATATTTTACATGAATAAAACAAAGTACATAAGATTACAAGGACATCAGTTATCTTGAAATACAGTTATCAACCTATTTGAAAAATTGCGATATATTAATATATATTAACACATTAAATAACAAGATCTATCAGCTAGGCTATAAACTACCATAGTTTAAAATAGTGATAAATGTAAATGCTATTTCAACAAATTTGTACAACTTCAATGTGTTAAGAAAAATATCTGTGGTTTCTATTAATAGTCACAGATACTGCTAAAATTACTATGGTTTATTTCCATATTGATAAGAGAAGAAAATGTAAAATATTAGACGTAAGGGAAAACAAAGATGTATTTTTTTCCCATCTGAGCTCATGAACCCTCTGTATTTATTCACTGGCTCCTTGCAGTCTGTGGACATCACTTAATAAGCAATAACTTAGAGAAATATATAGATATATAGATTTATATATCCGCCTTCTTTTGGTTTTACCAGGAGCTTTGTAAGAGTCAACCTAATATTGACTGAGTGGCTTAAGTAATGACATCCTTGTGAATGAACAGAGATTCATCAGCTTTAGATAACAAGGAACAAAGTTGACAGTTGTTTAAGTCTTCTATTTGCTTTTCTCTGTTTTCTTGATTTTTAATTATTTCTTGAACATCTCTTTAACAACAAATTAAGACTATATTTTATTTCATTTTTCTCATGCCCTGGCAAAAAAAGATAAAAAAATATAGTTGCTGATGTTTGAAAAAATGAAAGAAGGAATGAATTAATTTATTCTTGATAGTCTTATTCTCTGGCTTCAGTTCTTTCAATAACTCTCTGAGTTGCTAACAGGTAATAAATAACATCAATTATATAGAATTTCCCTTTTCCTTGACCTCTCCAGTGTATTTTTTTGTGGGATTCCATCACTTTGGACAATGGGAAAAGAAAGGAGAAGTCATGGGTTTGTATGCAAAGGTCATTTTATTTATCTAGTGCTCAGAGAGTCAAGACAAATAAGGCCTTTTCTTCTACTACCATTTTCCTTTTCCATGATTCATAGCTGAAAGTGCAAAGACAGAGGGGGAGAGAAACAGTGGAAAAAGGGGAAGACAGAAAGGGTGGTAAGGCACAGGAAAGTAATAGTGAAACAAGGTGTGGGAGGAGGAGAAGAAGGAAAGGAATCTTTATTTGTGCTGGAAATTTACTCTCATCCCATCATTCACATGGATCATTTGGAGCTGCTTTGTGTAGATGTGTGGGGCAGAAAATGTTCTAGAATGTGGTATCTCAAAAGTATAACTGAGGATCACATGTGGTATTTGTTTCAAAAGTAATTTCCCAGACCTCTCCCCAGCCTACTGAATCGAAACCCCTGTGAGACCCAGGACTGCACATTTTAACCAGCTTTCCAAGTGGTTCTAGTGCCCATGGAGAGCCAATGATCTTGATGAGAGGGAGACACTTGGCTGACTCTTGCAAAGGTAAAGTATATCTGATTTCCAGTTAGGCAAGAAAGAAAATCTGCTCTTTCACCCACAGATGCCAACACTGCATTGCAATTCAGGATTTTTGACATTTGACCAAGCAACAGGTTGAGTGTTTTCTTCATGGTAGACAGCACACTTGATCCAGAGTATGTGAGTATGTTTAGGGGAGACTTGCATTCATAGGGATCTGCCAGTTATTCTTGGATGATAGCCAGTAGAGGCAGAAATCTATATATTAAAATATTATTAAATGATTCTCCAGAGAGAAAGAGCTACAAAACCAATCCCTAAATAATTTATGTTGACTTTGGAAAGCATGGTCTCTATTGTATTGCCTTTTAAAAATTAACAGCAAGATTTATTTTCATAAGCCTCCTTTAAAATCTATTTTTTTTCCTTTTCATGAAGACATTTCATGAAGCTTGAGCTCAGTATCCAAAACAGCCTTGCTTACTGCAGGAATTGCCTAGAGAATTTTTATATCTTTTTAGTTCATGTTATTTCTGTTAATTTCCAGAAGATACCAAACAAAACTACAGGGATGTCTCCCAATCCAGCTATCTCTCTAGCCACCTCCCACATCCCAAGATCAGAAACTAAGCTTTCTTACATGTAAATGTAAAAGTAAAGCAAAATAAGATGAGATAATTAGGCGGGAATGACTCTATTTGAACATGAAATTCTGAAAGTAAGCTATCAACCTCCCTCTAATCACAAAAAGAATAAAATTAAAAAAGATAACACTAGTCTTTGAAATTTTTGCTTACTTTTTGAAGCCAAAAATAATTGATGGCTGTAGAATTCCTCTTTAGCTACAAAGTGAGCATTTGAAACCATGTGGGGCTGAATTTTCCTACCAACGTCGAAGTTATTAGACACAATGCTATGGACCTGTCACATGACCGGCATTTTCATAGATATTTCAGTAATTTTAAAAATGGCAATAACGCGTTTAACTCAGGCACTGACCAGTCTCTTGGTTTTCTTGAGACCATTGTCATTCAAAGGAAAGAGGCCTAAATCCTGGAGAAATCACCTATTTCAGAGTAATGATAATTCCTTTCTGTAAATCACCTGAATTTCATGCTTTTCAGGGGAAACTCTTTTACTCTAAGAGTTAGTCAATCTACATTACTCTACGTTAAATAACCTTTCATTATTTTGTATGTTAAATAACACAGCATCGCTTCGAAGTTTAGAGTGTCTTGAAGCATGACGTACAGAATTAACAATTGTTAAGAGGCTGGAAGGGACTTTGAGAAGTCAATCAACATCATCCTCCGGTATACACTCCCTGAACAGCATTGCAAAGTAACTCCCTAGAAGTTGTCAGCATTACTCTCAGTTGCTTTTTTGTGTGGTGTTCAAGGTTTCTTTGAGAAATTACTTCATTTATCAATTGTCTAATAGGAGCAACTTGTAACCATGCAGGATTGACGAGAGTCTGTCTTAACTGAATATACTGACTGGCTTCCATGTCTTTCTTACGCTCATCAGTCATTCTTGACTGCCAGTTCTGCTCTGCGCATCTGGATCTGGTTGGTCTAGAATTGGAATATCGACTGAATATTTTTCCAGGGGACTATAATGTTTAAGTACTTTTACCTTTTTGGGGGAGAAGGCTGTTGAGGAAAGGTGGAAAGAACAATTGTCTATTGCTGACCCAAACATGGTCCTGAACACGTGTGGCTTCTCCGTTGACCAGAACAAAGGAGGTGATCTCCCCCTCTCAGTACTGGTTAGACTATACTTGGAGTTCTATGCCTAGTTCAGTGAGCCCCACCCAGGAGTAATCTGGACAAACTGGCATGTCCAGTGGAGAATGATCAGGACACATGAGGGGATTTGGATCCTTTAGGTAGATAGAGTGTTTAACAGAACTAGAGTGTGTAGCTTGGAGAAGAACAAGAGTAATGAGAGATATTATATTTAATAGACATTTTCAAGTGACTGAAGGACTATGATGGAAGAAGAGGGTTTAGTTTTGCCCCCATGTGACCCCAGAATCAAAACTAGGACCCATAGGTGGAAGTTTCAGGGAGTCAGATTTCTCTTCAGTATAAGAAAGAATTTTTAAAAACCCATTAGAATTCTCTGTAAATACAATATTTTGCTTTGGAAGGTGATAATCTCCCCCTCGCTGAGAGTATTCAAGCACAAATAGGGCAGCCGTTAAGAGCGGTGTTACACAGGAGATCCAGCAAGAAACATTTGATTAGTTGACCTCTAAGTTCCAAACCTTGAGATTCTGTTTGAGAAAACCCAATCTTGTAGTCTGACTTATGAAGTTTGCCCAAACTGATTAAAGGAGGCAAGGCATGGTGGGGAAGAGGTTGCTTTAGGTCCTGTTCCTTGGTCTTTAATATACTAAGATTGTGAAATTAGACAATCCACTGGGTCTTCATCTATTTAACAAAAAAGGGATTTTGAACTAAATAACTTCCAAGGCCACACAGAGCATTAACACCGTGAGTCTAAGAAGGTGTCCACCGCAGCCTGGCTTTTTACTTGCAGTTCATCTCCATAGTAACGTCTCTTCACGGCTCATCTAGGGGCTTAAAGGCTCAGCGGCAGCGACCTCTCCTAATGGACTCCTGAGTGTGCCTCCCGGGAGACACCTGAGCAGCAGGTCTGAAACATAAACCAGCTGCTACTTCAGCAAAGCAGGGCTCTGGAGAGAAGTAGGGTCAGGACAGCCTGGAGGTCATCAGCAGACATGGTCTCTTCCACTGTTTGTCATAAAAGCTACTGTTCAGGTCAACTGATTTGCCTATAATTCAGGAGGTGAACTTCATAGTATACTTTAATAACCATTATTCATAGAGTATCACCCGGTCCATGTGAGGATAAAGTTACTGATTTGTAGACTTTTGGACTCACCCCCAGAGCCTGATGTAACCCCCCTCTCCCCAAGGGCTTTATTTCCCTCCCTCTTGGCATAGCTGGTGTGCTGCCATTTAGAGCTCCATCTTTCATCTTCCTCCGCTTGCACCCGGGCAGGGTTTCCTATCCGCCCCCTCCATTCCCGGCCTGCGGCTCTCTGTCACGTGACGGAAACGTGCAGAGGAGACTCATCTCGTTGTGCTGTTCTCTGGGGAGACCTATTCTAAAGTACAAACAGAAAACCAAATATAATGACAAAAAAATAGTTAAATTATTTTGAATAGTCAGTAAGAAAGCCATGTAGCCAAAGCCACATCAAAGCCCAGCTGTTGGGGCATACCTTTCAGATTCCATCAGCTACAGAGCCCTGCTCAGGGAGGGGCTGTGGAGGTGGAGGTGGGTTTGAAGAAAGATAGAAAAGGTCAGGGTGATGATGAAAAAAAATTGCTTGAATAACAAGCTTGAGAAAGTGAGACAGAACATTTCTATCACAGAGACTAAGGAGCTCAGCTTCCAAGAGGCATAGGTGGCCTCTCATTACCATCTTACTTTGTGAGAAGTTATTTTTGGAAAATATTTCCAGTGGCTATCACTAGAAAATATTTTGATGAGATTTTTCCCTCCCTGGGCTTTTTTTTTAAAGCATGTATTAAATCCTATAGTTCCACCTTAGAAAAGGGATATTTTGTAGGTTTGGCTAATTGAAAGTGGGCAATGAGCAATTTGAGAGTGGTGGGGGATGGGGACATTTGGGAACAGTTTCCCAGAGGCGATCTGTGAGTAGAGACGATGCAGTTCAAAACAGTGTGACGCAGGTGTTTTGGATGGTGCTGTGGGTTGGTTTGTGATCTCGCTGCGTTGGCAAGGGTGCTGTAAGCAGTGTGTTTATGATGCCACACTGTCACAATGTTTGCTTTGACTCTGCTTTGCCCAGCAATGTCAGTGACTCAATCCGCTTTTCTGTGATATCACCAGTGCTCCAGTCATGATTGTTTCTAAGCATAGGAAACAAATACTGAAGACAATTCCTGGGCTGGGAACTACTTTAATATTTCACTTGTGAAATCAGATAGAACAACCTTATTTGCTCCCCTACCTCAAATTATTAATCTAGTAACATTTAGTGCTGTGGATCTGTGATTAAGTGAGGTTATTTAAAGGAGATTCCATAGAAAGTGTGAGGGTTAAGAGAAACGACTAAGCAGTAGCTCCTAGCTAAAGTCATAGGGAAAGAGGCAATTTCCTTTTTTCGGGGACATGGGAATATGCAGCCAGTAATTTGTGGTTAACAGTTTAGGTTTTGGAGCCAGACAACTCTGGGTCAAATCTTACTTTTACAAGTGGTATAACCTTGGGCAATTTTCTAGGTCCCAATTTTCTTATCCATATAATAGGGACAGGCCAGGCGAGGTGGCTCACACCTGTAATCTGAGCACTTTGGGCAGCTGAGGCATGAGGACCTCTTGAGGCCAGGAGTTCAAGACCAGCCTGAGCACAAGCAAGACCCCGTCTCTGCAAAAAATAGAAAAATTATCCAGGCATGGTGGTACACACCTGTAATCTCAGCTTCTTGGGAGGCTGAAGTAGGAGGATTGTGGGAGTCCAGGAGTTTGAGATTGCTGTGAGCTATGACACCACTGCACTCTAGCCTAGGTGACAGAGTGAGACCCTGTCTCAAAAAACAAAACAAAACAAACAAAAAACCCCTCCAGGGATAATGTTAGAAATTACATGTATCAGTTAAGAGGCCTTTGGTTGTAACAGAAAATTTAACACACTAGCTTAAAGGAAATGTAGCTGTGAAGTCCTGAAGTAGGCCTAGCTTCAGGTATGGTTTGATCCAGATGCTCACAATGTCATGAGGCCTCTAGTTTCCTTTCTTTATAATTCTCTTGCTATACCTTCCTTCTTGTATTAACTATGCCCTCAGGCTGGCTTGCATCAGGGCAGCAACACTGATTCTGGATCTTACATCCTCACATTGCACCATATAAAAGAGCATCTCTTCTGGTAGCTCTTCTGGAAGAGAGAAGAATCTCCTTTCTGAGAGGTCCTCAGCAAATGTCTCCTTATGTTTCTAGCCCTGCATTAGCTCACGAACACAACTCTGAACAATCACTGGGCCAAAGATATGGGATGTTAGACTTAAGGCTCACTCCTAGATCTGAGGGTGCAGTCAAATAGACATCAACCACCCTGCAAAGGTTATATGAAAAGCAATTCCCCAAAGGCAAACATGCATGGTGTTTCAGAAAAAAAAGGGAGAAAGCGATGCCATCAGGCAACCACCAATAGTGTCTATAGGGCGATTGTAAAGGGCTTAGTAAAGTGCCTACGGCTTGGAAGGGTTAGACAAGTATAACTAATGATTTATCATGTTGGTGTCATCCTCGAGTCACTGTTCCTGCCTAGAAGTGCCACCTCACCTTTTCTTCTTCTTTCACCTGTAGTGCCTGCCTCTCCTCTTTGCCAGGTCTGGAGAACTGAATTCCCCCCTTAGCTCTGTGCCTCAGTTGCTGGGTGATCTCACCCAGGTCACTTTCTTCCTGTCTGTCAAAAAAGAAGTTCAGATGAAATATAAGCTGAGCCACCTTTCCAGAAATAAAACAGCCTTTTTCTTTCTTTGGCTCCCCAAGAAACCTTACATAAAGTTGGACATGATTCGAGGACTTTGTCTACCTGTTTTATGGTTTAATTTAAAGACAAAAGGCTTTGAAGTTAGGCAGATCTGAGTTTGCCTAGTATCTGCCAGTGCTAGGACTGTGGGGGAACTTGAACTTTCTGAGCCTCAGCCGCCTTTATATGTAAGGACAGGTGTGGTAAATAACATCTAATTTTCTTTGCTGACTTAAATGAATGTGGTAGAGTAGGGATGAGGCACAAGTTAACATTTAGACAATGGCAGAACAAACAGAATGATGACTTGTATTTAGGAATGCATGTTGATGATTTCATCTGCTCTCATTTTAAATGTCTTATCATTTGTCTGATTACTAAATATTTTCCCCCTCAGGGATATTGAGACATTAGAAGTGAAATGGGGAAGATGCATGTGGATGCATTATAATGTGAAATCAGAGAGCACATACTCCCCTCCCCTACCTGGCTGACACTCATAACATGCTGTTAAGAAGAATAAGTAGATATTCAACCGACACTAATTCTATTCAACCCTCATTTTTCTTCTCTTTCTTTCCCTGCAACCCTGCATACACCTTTAGTTCGCTGGTTCCACCTAGTGGCAATTGCAGGCGTTGCTTAAGCTTGATAGTGGCGGCGTCTGTAAAGGAAGTGTCTGATCCCTGAAGCTGAGCAGAGTCCTGGAATTGATATCCTGACTTACCCCAGTTCTGGAGCATCAGGAGTGAGGCTCAATGCAGGAGCCCAGAAGAAACCTGTCCTGGATAGTGAATGCTTGAATTCTCCTGCCACTGGGAAGCTTAATTGGCAAATCTAGGTTCTAGAAGCTGGAATTTTGTAATATATTACTAATTCTTACTTTAACAAGCTCAGATAAGCTGATCAAGATGAAAGGAGCATAAGGTGGAGAGCGGGAGTTACTGAGTCGGTAGCTGACAAACAGGACAGCTCCTTACTCGTAGAGAGTGAGAGGTCATTACTGGTCAGATCCTCAGAGGCAACTACGCGTTCAAAGAAACGTCTTAGTGCCGCTCTGCGTTAATGTAAAGATTTGATAATGTATCAAACCTTGTAAAGTCTCCAAAGACTTCGAAATAATACTGTTTATAGCATTCCTATCACTTTAGGAAAAACAACTGATCCTTTCACAAGTCTAAGCACTTCCATAACGGAAAGGCTAGGGTGCAGAGTTGGTGTAGTTTAAAAGACGGTCAGCACTTACCTTTGTCCTCTAGGTGGTAAATACAGTGGCGGACGGTGTGCGTGAGGGTTCATTCCAGCAGGCCTGGAACTAGTCTGAGCGGTTTTGCTAAACTGCCTGCGGGCACTAACCGGGTTACTGATGACTAGTGTTGCCCTGAGGAGTTCTGGGGCAGTTCGTCCTGGCTTGTGAGCATTTGGCAGCAGTGATATTGCTGATTTGCACCTGATGCTAGTGAGATCTCTGGAGGCCTCTGCTGTTGGGCTGGTTACATAGCAGGAATATGTCTTTGTGATCAGCAAAATAGAAAAATATACCTTCAGTCGAGATTCCATTTTGGGCTTTGGGGTTCCAAGTTTTTCCATGCTTTTGTCACTGGAGAAAGTGTGTTCAGTCACAGCCATTATGGAGGGAGAACAGTAGGAGCCTGCACCTGGTCTCCCCAGGCCCTTCCTGTGAGACAGCCTTTAGCTGTGACGTATATCCTTACACTAATGCTGTTGCAACATTGTACCCTTTGTGTGAGCATTGCCATTTGGCGTCCTGTGACTCTTCCTTGCCAATTCAACCCTGTTTAACTGCCACTGTTAGTGACAGAGTAACATTTTTCTGTTGATGTACAAAAACCCTGAGATTCGGTATAGGCACCAATAAATAATAAGTAGCTTTGCAACCTTGAGTAAGTGATCTAATTTCTCTAGCCTAGGATTTAGGCTGTGCAATCAAGAAAGCAATAGTATCTACGGTGTCATAACTAATGATTATTCTAAAAATCAAATGAGATATGTGTGAAAGATCAAGATTAACTTTAAAGCAACATGTAATAATTTATTATCTTTAATATTAAGAAAAGGCTATTAGTAATAGTCATAGTCACAGTAGGAATACTTTGCAGTGATATAATTAGCCAGTGTAAAGAAACCCCTGGAACTGGAGTGCAGGGTCAGGTAAAGTTGCCTGTTGACAAAGAAAGTAATGAATCTCTGCTGATGATTGGTGTACTTTGCTAACCCATCTGTAAAGGTAACCTACTCTAAGGAATAATTTCTTTTTTAAAAAAAATTTTTTAGTGACAAGGCCTCACTCTGTCATGCAAGCTGGAGTGTAGTGGCAAGATCACAGCTCACTGCAGACTCGAACTCCTGGACTCAAGGGATCCTCTTGCCTCAGCCTCCCAAGGAGCTGGGACTATAAGTGTGCACCACCACACCCGGCTAATTTTTCTAATTTTTTTGTAGAGACAGGGTTTTACTATGTTGCCCAGGCTGGTGTTGAACGCCTGGCCTTAAGTAAAGAATAATTTCTAACTGTGTTGCTGATTGGAATTGAAGAATCCACGTACAAATAAGAAAAGTTAAATGCAACTAACTTTTACTGTTAAAATACGCATTTTAGTGACAGACAGAAAGGATATTAGGATACTAAGCATTTTTGTTTTTAACGATCACTATTCCGGGTTGCGGATATTAGTTTTGTGCATCACATGTTAGAACTTGAAGGGGCCTTAAAAGACGCCTTATCCATTCTAGTCCTTGTCTGTAAAGATAATTTGAAGATGAAGAAACTGCAATCCAGACACGGGCTGGGACTTTTCCAAGATCAGGTGCAAGTTTTTAGCAGAGTAAAGTGTAAAACCCAGTTCTAACTCCCCAGCCTTGGTTCTTTCAGATATACGTGGCTATTCAGGCACGTTGAAAGTCCAAGGGTGAGACCTTTCTCAGTAAGAACTTACAGTCTAGTGGAGAAAACGGTAACTGGTAACTATACTAAAAGATAGAATGTAATGAGGGACACAGTGAACAGATTAGCAGCACAGATGCTCTGGGAAAACATTTGGAGAGATATTTTAATGTTCCTGAAGGGGTTAAGGAAGGCTTTCCAGGAAACCTTCTCATATTTATAGCTACATTCATTTTTAGGTCTTTGAAATAACAGGGAAAGCTACCAGGAGTGTTACTGTTATGGTGACTCATTAATACTGATAGGAAACATGACTATATTAGGTTTTTAACAATTTAGTCCAATATGCATAGCATGGTCTCATTTAAAAACAATTTATGTGTGTGTGTGTGTGTGTGTGAACACACAGAAAGAAGCCTCTAAGGTTGTATAACAAAATGTTAACTGTGGTTTCCTAGGGGGATGAGTGGGGATGGGATAAGCTCAAAGCATGCTGGGAATGGAAAGGGAACTTCTTTTAGTTATTTATATAATTTGTATGCAATAAAATTATGAGTGGTTTTTACTTTATTGTGTATTTTTCAATTAAGAAAAGGTTATGGAAGTCCCCTTCATCCCTGCTATATTCCATAGGGTTCAGATCAGGATCCTTTGTAATCCTAATGTAATGGCAGAGATTTGGGAAAAACAATTCAGTTTTAAAACCTGTCTTTATTAGAGTCTTCCTCTCAAAGATTTTGGCATGACACATGGGGTCTTGTCACCTGACAAGGAGAGACACTGTCTCTTCAATCCTGCGCTTGGACCAGGGTCAGCACATAGACTCTTTCTGCCTTGGAATAACACTTCCTTCTCCTGTATTTGAAGTTACTCAGTGGGTTTTCTGGATGAATTGAGACAAGACTGACTTTCAGGATGAATACAACTGAGGCTATTAGCCTCTCACCTCAGTATACAGGAATTATCATCCCCATCATGTGGATGAGGCAGCTTAGAGTAGTTGAAGGGCTCACCTCAGTCACGTAGCAAAGAAATGGCAAAGCAAAGTGGTCAGGAGCCAGTCTACCTAACCCTAAGCCCATGCCCTTCCCTAGCACCATCTGTCACATGTCTGATGTTCAATTGTCTTATGCTCTAAGGTTGGTGTGGGTGCTGTAGTCACTTAGCAAACAGGCAGTACGCAGGGAAGACTTCTTGAAGCCACCTCAGAACTGCCTCTAAGAAGGAACTGCCGTGGCTACTGGGAGATTCCTGGGTCCTCAGGGCCTACATGAGGGCTGGAGTGGCCATAAGGAGAAAGGGGCTGGAGACCTGAACTCAAGCTGTTTGTATTCGCAGCCAATGGCCTCTATATTATTGATTTTCAAACTATATCCCAAAGAAGAGTTCAATGAATGTTTTTCCGACATTCCATAAAAATTTGATTCAAATTCATTTGTCAAATATTTAGAACTATTTGAACTATTTAGAAAAACTGTTAAAAAAAACCCTGAAAAGATTGTGGAATGAAACTTCTTTTGCCATCATCGTACACATATGTGAATCCCTTATGATGGTTATAAGGAAAGTTACCGCTCTGCAACTGCGGTGTTTCGAACTTAGATCTGACCGTGTCTGCTGGTGTAAAACTGTACCTATGATACGTGTGTATGCCCCAGTTAAGCATCAAGCACATATCAGACACCTCCCCTTCTCCATGTCGTACTACATATCTGTGCAAAAACAAGTTAAAGTGGAAGAAGATGGATAACGTGAAATCTTAACTTTTGATCATTTTAGTGTTGATTTAAGTTCCGGGTGATTTTATCTGATTTATATTTATGATAATGAATAGAGGCAGTTGTTAAATATTGTTGGTGATTTGACAAATTAAGGGGAGGGGCAAGATGGCGGACAAGAAAAACCGCCAGCTAGAGTGTCTCTGCAAGAAAGACAGAATTTAAAAGAAAGTAAAAAAATAAACAGGCAAACAAACACACATCGGATGAGGGTTGGAAGGAAGGGTGCCTGAAACTACAGGAGACTCCACGGGAAGAAGTTGCGGAGGAGAACTGGAAAGAGAAAGGGCCTCAAGAGGCTTGGAGACCAGCGACAAGGGTAGGTGGAGTGCTTAACTTTCCTCTCCCTTATATCTCAGACTGCGGGTGGGCTCTTGAGCGGAGAGATCTGCTAACACCAGCCCAGAGACAGCCGCTGCTAGTGAGCAGTGAGCCTCTTGCGGACAGGGCACCAGGCTCCCAGCTCCTTCGGGGCACCTCCTGGCCTGCAGACCCGAGCCGATCTGGCAGGCGCCATATTGCTCCACTCTCCCCTCCCCCGTCCCTATCCGCAGCTGCCGAGAGAGACAATTTAGGCACAAGCCAGAGGCATCCACAGGGAACAGGACCTTTCCTTTTGGGGCCCTACAGCAGACTGAGGGGTACTCAGACTGTGAGCTCCCTACCTGCCAGCCCTGCAAGATGCTGCTTGCCTGGTGACTCTAGGAGAGCGGGGCAAGTCCCAAGGCAAAGAGACATTGATCCAGCTTGGGCACCCCGTAGGTGACTTCAGACCAGCACTCCTCTCCCTGGCAGGGTCAGGGATTGATCTCCGGGGCCCAGGAGACAGGCCTGCAGACCAGATCCTGTGAACCCAGGTCTCTATTGCATTGCCCCAGGGTGCAGAAGGGATATTTGTGAACAAGCCTACTGAGATGTGTGTGCCTTCAGAGACAGATCAGCATGCTTGAGGGGCAACCCTCCTCCCATGGGAAGGCCATACACCCAGCTCAGGCTGCAATCCTGGGCAGGGACCCTCCTGGCCAGCATCACAACCAGGGGAGATCCACTGGCTTGAGGTCCTACCTGCTGGCAGACTCCCGGGAGAAACTGCAGAATAGGGGAGGGTGGAAAGGGGTGAAGCCTGCTCCAGAATTCAGGTCTCAGACAGCTCCACCCCCACACACAGACTGAATTGCTGAGTGGGGCCATTCCAGCCCATCTCTGACAACTTTGCACAGAAACAGAGAACAGAACTTTTACCCCTGCTAACAGCATTTGTGGTGCTTGAGGGCAGGCTCACCCAACCCAGCTACTTCAGCCTTACTCCCCCACCTCCCCACACTGAGGTGGCGAATAAGGACACACCTGGAAGTCCTAGGCCCCACCCATCACCTGAGGCACTAGAGTGCCTCTCTAGAGGAACAAGAGCTGGTTATAGGGCCAAAAAAACACTGCAGCCTGCTCCTCCCAGGAAGCACCACCTACTGATAGGGAGGTCATTCTGCACACCCTTTAAGTGCATCTACTGACTCATCATACAGGGTGTGGTCAAATTTGACCCACAAACATCACCTACTGGCTCAGAGACTTAACAGGGAATGCCATTATCCAAATGAAAATCTAAAGGTAAGAAGCAACAGCTGATCCAGATGGGAAGGGATCAGTGAAAGAACTCTGGATGTATGAAGAATCAAACGGAAAGCACACTCCCAAAGGGTAACACCGGCTGTCTAGCAATGGACATCAACCAAATTCAGAACACTAAAATGACAGAAGAATTTTGAACATGGATTGTAAGAAAACGCAATGATATGTATGCAAGAAAAAATGGATAACCAACACAAAGAAACCATAAAAAAAAAATCCAGGACTTGGAAGAAAAATTCACTAAAGAAATTGAAATATTAAAGAAAAATCAAACTGAACTTCTGGAAATGAAGAATTTATTCAAGGAATTATAAAACACAGTGAAAAGCCTCAAGAGCAGGGTAGATGAAACAGAAGAAAGAATCTCAGGGATTGAAGATAACATCTTCCAATTAAATAAGTCAGTCACAGAGATAGAGCAGAGAAATAAGAGAAAACAGTAAAGCCTATAAGAAATGTGGGATTATGTGAAGAGGCCTACTGTGAAAATTAGGTATTCCTGAGTGTGAAGAAGAAAATACACAAGGCTTGGATAAGTTATTTGAGGATATAATAGAGGAAAATTTCCCAGGCCTTGCTAAACATCTAGATATCCAGGTACAAGAAGCTCAAAGGACTCCTGGGAGAGTCATTGCAAACGGGAAGACACCACAACACCCAGTCATCAGACTGACCAAAATAACCATGAAAGAGGCCCTCCTATGAACTGTAAGGTGAAAGAAGCAGGTAACCTACAAAGGAAATCCCATCAGAATAACTTCAGATTTCTCAGCTGAGACATTACAAACATGAAGAGACTGGGGCCCCAATCTCTTCTTAAACAGAATAATGCCCAGCCTAGAATCTTGTACCCCACAAAGCTAAGTTTTGTGTATGAAGGAGAAATAACTTCTCGTACACACAAAGACTGAGGGAATTCATCAAGACAAGACCTGCCCTCCAGGAAGTACTCAAAACAGTATTACACACAGATCAGCACAATAAACACTCATGAATGTAAAACCATTGAAAAGCTAAAGATCAAAGGCCAGATACCACTATGGCCAAAGAGAGAAAACAAAGCAACAAAGTTCAACTCAACATGATGAACAGAAATCTATCCCACTTATCAATTCTCTCAATAAATGTGAGTGGCTTAACTGCCCACTAAAGAGACATAGGCTTACCAAATTGATAATATACACAAGCCAAGTATCTGCTGTCTTCAGGAAACACATCTAACCCACAGGATGCATTCATACACAAGGTGAAGGGATGGAAAATAACATTTCAAGCAAATGAAAGCCAAAAGAAAGCTGGCATGGTAATTCTGATTTCAGAAAACGTAGTCTTCAAATCAACAAAAGTTATGAAAGAAAAAAAGGGTCACTATATAATGGTGAAGTGTATAATTCAACAAGAAGACATAACAATTCTAAATATTTATGAACCTAAATCAGGTGCACCCAGATTCATAAAGCAAATCCTACTTGATCTAAACAAAATGATAAGCAGCAACATCATAATAGCTGGAGGCTTCAACACTCCTCACAGAATAGGACAGATCCTCCAAACAGAAAATAAACAAAGAAACAATGTATTTGAATAGAACTCTAGAAAAAATGGGCCTGACTGACATTTACAGAGCATTCTGCCCACAAACCACTGGTTATATGTTTTTCTCATCAGCTCATGCAACATTCTCTAAGACTGACCATATCCTAGGCCACAAAGCATGTTTCAAAAAAATTTTAAAAAATAGAAATTATACCATGCATCTTCTCAGACCACAGTGGAATAAAATTAGAAATTAACTCCAACAGAAACTCTTATCTCTACACAAAGTCATGGAAACTAAACAACCTTCTGCTGAATAATTATTGCATTAAGGAGGAAATCAAGATAGAAATCAAAAGATTCTTTGAACTAAATGACAAAGGAGACAAAAGTTATCACAATCTGTGGCACACAGCTAAAGCAGTCCTGAGAGGAAAATTTATATCCATCGATGCCTACATCCAAAAGACAGAAAGATCACAAATAAACAATCTAATGAATTGTCTGAAAGAACTGGAAAAGGATGAGCAATCTGACCCCAAATCTAGCAGAAGAAAAGAAATAACAAAGATCAGAGCAGAACTAAATGAAATTGATAACAAAGAAAAACAGACAGAAGATTAGTAAAACAAAAAGTTGGTTCTAAAGAATAAAATTGACATGCCTCTGGCTAGATTAATGAGAAGTAGAAAAGAAAAATCTCTAATAAGCTCCATCAGGAATGAAAAAGGAGATATTACAAAATCTCTCCATGGAAATACAAAATATCATCTATGAATACTATGAAAACCTCTATGCACATTAACTGGGAAATGTGGAGGAAACGGACAAATTCTTAGAAACACACAGCCTCTGTAGGCTCAATTAGGAAGAAATAGAATTCCTGAACAGACCAATATCAAGTACTGAAATTGAAACAGCAATAAAAAACTTTCCTAAATAGAAAAGTCCTGGACCAGATGGTTTCACACCTGAATTTTACCAGACCTACAAAGAAGAACTGGTGCCTATCCTGCAGAAATGATTCCACAACATCAAAAAGGAAGGAATCCTCCACAACACATTTTATGAAGCCAATATCACCCTTATACCAAAACCAGGAAAGGATGCAACAAACAAAGAAAACTACAGACCAATATCCCTTATGAATATAGATGTAAAAATTCTCAACAAAATCCTAGCAAACCAAATTCAGGTGCTTATCAAAAAAATAATCCATCATGAGCAAGTGGGCTTCGTCCTAGAGATGCAGGGATGGTTCAACATATACAAATCTATAAATGTAATTTACCACAAAAATAGAAGCAAAAACAGAGACCATATGATCCTCTCAATAGATGCAGAAAAAGCATTTGACAAAATTCAACACACTATTATGATAAGAACACTAAACAAAATAGGCATAGATGGGCCTTACCTAAAAATGATACAGGCCATATATGACAACCCACAGCCAACACAATACTGAATGGGGAAAAACTGAATGCATTCCCACTTAGAACTGGAACCAGACAAGGTTGCCCTTTATCACCACTTCTATTCAATATAGTGCTGGAAGTCCTAGCCAGAGCAATCAGACAAGAGAAGGAAATCAAGGGCATCCAAATGGGGGCAGAAGAGGTCACAATATTGCTCTTTGCTGATGATATGATCTTATATCTATAAAACCCCAAAGATTCTGCCATGAGACTACTGGCATTGATAAACAAATTCAGCAAAGTCTCAGGTTACAAAATCAATGTACACAAATCAGTAGCATTCCTATATGGAAACAGCAGTCAAAATGAGAACCAAATCAAAGATTCAATACCCTTCACGATAGCAACAAAGAATGTAAAATACCTTGAAATATATTTAACTAAGGAGCTAAAAGACCTCTACAGGGAGAATTATGAAATACTGAGGAAGAAAATAGCAGAGGAAGTAAACAGGTGGAAAACCATACTATGCTCATGGGTCAGCAGAATCAACATTGTTAAAATGTCTATACTATCCAAAGTGATCTACAGATCAAGGCAATCCCTATAAAAATACCAATATCATTTTTCACAGATCTAGAAAAAATAATTCTGTGCTTCATATGGAACCAGAGAAGACCCTGTATAGCAAAAGCAATCTTAAGCAACAACAACAACAACAACAAATTGGGAGGCATCAATTTATCAGAGTTCAAGCTATACTGCAAGGCTATAATAACTAAAATAGCATGATACTGGCACAAGAACAGAGACATAGACCAATGGAACAGAATGGAGAACCCAGATATAAAACCACCCTCCTATAGCCATCTAATCTTTGACAAAGCAGACAGAAATATACACTGGGGTAAAGAATCCTTATTCAATAAGTGGTTCTGGGAAAACTGGATAGCCACATGTAGAAGACAGAAACAAGACCCACACCTTTCACCTCTCACAAATATCAACTCACAGTGGATAACAGACTTAAACCTAAGGCATAAAACTATAAAAATTCTAGAAGAAAATGTTGGAAAAACTCTTATAGACATTGGCCTAGGCAAAGAATTTATGAAGAATACCCCAAAGGCAGTCACAGCAACAGCAAAAATAAACAAATGGGACCTGATCAAATTAATACCTTAAGGACCGCTCACAGGTTTTCTCCTGTTTCGCGCGTCATCTGTTAAGAACTGCTCATGAGTTTTCTCGTTTTTCACTGTAGTTAAGATGATTTAAATAACATGCAGTTTGCCCAAAAACGTGCGGTCCCTGGCGTATGTCTTAGAGATTTCTATGCGGTATGAAAGGTATTAAAAAGCTTCTGCACAGACAAGGAAACTATCATGAGAGCAAACAGACAACCTACAGAATGGGAGAAAATATTCACATGTTACACATCTGATAAAGCACTTATAACTAGAATCTATATAGAACTTAGGAAAATCAGCAAAGAAAAATCAAACAACCCTATCAAAAAGTGGGCAAAGGACATGAACAGAAACTTTTCAAAAGAAGACAGAATAATGGCCAAAAAACATATGAAAAAATGTTCAACATCTCTAATCATCAGAGAATGCAAATCAAAACCACAATGAGATATCACTTATCCCCAGTAAGAATGGCCTTTATCAAAAAGTCTCAAAACAATAAATGTTGGCGTGGATGTGGAGAGATAGGAACACTCATGCACTGCTGGTGGGACTGACTGCAAACTCATACAACCTCTGTGGAAAGCAATATGGAGATACCTCAAAGAGCTTCAAGTAGAACTACAGTTTGATCCAGCAACCCCATTACTGGGCATCTACCCCAAAGAACAAAAGGCATTCTATAAAAAAGATATCTGCCCTTGAGTGTTTATAGCAGCACAATTCACAATTGCAAAGCTGTGGAAACAACCCAAGTGCCCAACAATACATGAGTGGATTAATAAAATGTGGTATATGTATACCATGGAGTTTACTCAGCCAAAAAAAACAATGGTGATCTAGCACCTCTTGTACTATCCTGGATAGAGCTGGAACTCATTCTACTAAGTGAAGCATCCCAAGAATGGAAAAACAAGCACCACATGTACTCACCATCAAATTTGTATTAACTGATCAACACTTAAGTGCATGTATATTAATAACATTTATTGGGTGATGGGCAGATGGGAGAAAGGAGGAGGGGATGGGTATATACACACCTAATGGGTGCAGTGTGCACCGTCTGGAGGATGGACACGCTTGAAGCTCTGACTAGAGGGGGGCTAGGGCAATATATGTAACCTAAACATTTGTATCCCCATAATATATTGAAATAAAAAATTTGAAAAAAAATAAAATAAAAAATTAAGAGTAATAATCTTTTAAGTGTGTTGATCAATTTAATTGAAGGTACCCTGAGATTTCAGTGTGAGCTGTTAACAATTGCAATCGTTTTTGTTTGACTTGATTTGTAAAGTTCTGGCTCCCCAGGGTGTAAGTCATGTACGCTTGACAAACCAGCCATTTTCCTTCTCAGGGTTTCAGTTTTCTGGTTTGTACATGAAGGCATTTGAACCAGATGATCAGCATGGTCTTCTTCAGCTCTATGATTGTCTGAGGGTTTGCATTAGTTCACAGCTCATTTACACAGTTAATGAAATTCATTTCTGGGAACTTCTCTGCATGTCTCTGAATACTAATGTCAAAACTGCACACACATGTTAAATAATAAAGTGGCTTAGAACTGCAAGTAGATTAAATGCTTACTTGCATTTCATACTGGGTTCTTACTGAAGTTAAAATTTGTCAAGAATTGTGAAAAAGCTATGTGTGTTGATATGATTTATTCTATACCAGTATTTAAATGTTATACAGTAGTTTTGGGTTCATATAAAGCTTCCTCAGGAAAAGAAATTGATACTCTATTCAAATTATAGTTATTCAGATAAAAGAGGGAAATATTTAAATAAAAACTATTAGAAAAATTCTACAAAAAAATAAAACATGTGGAGGAGTATCTTATTATTTTTCATATTTGGCATGTCAGCTGCTCTGACATGAATAATGAAGACTTGGATCTATTAATAAAAGTTGTTGTATTTTATTTTACTCAAAGAGAGAATGTGGATGTGTTCCCTCCTCTTCAAACTTTTGAGAGAGCTTGAGACAGACTGGTATTAATTCTTGCTTAAATGTTTGATATAATTCACCAGGAAGCCATCAGGTACTGGTCTTTTCTTTGATGAAAGATTTTTCATTATAGATTCAGTATCATTACTAGCTATTGGTCTGTTCAAATTTTCTATTTCTTCAGGAGTCATAATTGATAGTTGTATGTTTTTAGGAATTTATTAATTTCTTCTAGGTTGTTCAGTTTGTTGGTGTATAATTGTTCACAGTAGTCTTTTATGATCTTTTTGTATTTCTGTGGTATCAGTTGTATCTTCTCTTTCATTTCTGGTTTTATTAATTTGAGTCTTCTGTCTCTCTTTTTTTTACCCTAACTAAATGTGAATTTTGTTTGTCTTTTCAAAAAACCTAACTCTTAGTTTCATTGATCTTTTTTATTGTTTTTCTAGCCTCTATTTCATTTATTTCTGCTCTGATCTTTATTTCTTTCCTTCTACCAAGATTGGGCTTAGTTTTTTCTTCTTTTTGTAGTTCCTTAAGGTGTAATATTAGGTTGCTTATTTGAGTCTTTTCTTCTTTTTTAATGTAGGTGTTTATTGCTATAAATGTCCCTCTTAGAATTGCTTTTGCTGCCTCTCATAAGTTTTGATATGTTTTGTTTTCATTTTTGTTTATTTCAAGATATTTTAAAATTTTCCTTTTGATTTCTTCTTTGACCCAATGGTTGTTCAGGATAATGTTGTTTAATTTCCTCAGACTGTGAATTTTTCAGTTTTCCTCCTGTTATTAATTTATATTTTTATAGAAATTATGGTCACAAAAGATACTTGATATAATTTCAATCTTCTTAAACATTAAAAATTTTTTTGTTATCTAATATATTATCTATCCTGGAGAATGTTCCATGTGCACTGGAGAAGAATGTGTATACACTTAGGTTTCATGGAGTGTTTTGTATAAGTGTTAGTTCCATTTTGTTTAAAGTGTAGTTTAAATCCAATGTGAATGATCTATCTATTGTTGAAAGTTGAATATTAAAGTTATCCATGATTATTGCATGCCTATCTTTCCCTTCTGATCTATTGACATTTATTTTATGTATTTAGGTGCTCTGATGTTGGGTGCATATATATCTACTATTGTTATATCTTCTTGATGTATTGACCCCTTTATCATTATAAAATTATCTTCTTTTTTCTCTTGTTACGGTTTTGACTTAAAATCTATTTTGTCTGATGCAATTATAGCTACTCTTCCTCTCTTTTGGTTTCCATTTGCATGGCACATTTTTTTCCACACCTTCACTTTGAGTCTGTGCCCTTAAAGCTGGAGTGAATATCTTGTAACAGTGCATAGTCGGGTATGTTTTTTTTTTTTTAATTCATTCAGCCACTCGCTGTCTTTGGTTAGAGACTTTAATCCGTTGACAGTCAAGATAATTACTGATAATTAAGGACTTACTGTTGCCAGTTTGTTAATTGTTTTCTGGCTAGTTTGAATCTCCCTTTGGGATTTGATGATATTTTTGTAGTAACATGCTTTGACTTTTTTCTTTTTATCTTTTGTGTATCTAATATAGGTTTTGCTTTGTGGTTACCATGAGGCTTACATATAACATATTAAAGTTATAGCAGTCTATTTTAAGCTGATGACCAGTTAATTTAAATTATGTACTAAAACTTTATACTTTTACTCCCCTATGTTATATTTTTCTTTTTTTAATTTACATCTTTTAGCCATTATTTTTTCAAATAGTTTTTCTGTGCCAATCTTTTCCTCATATTTTTCTGAAATTCCAATGAGATGAATATTAGATCTTTTGATATTTTCCTCCAGGTCCCTAGGGCTTTGTTTATTTTTTTCAATATTGTTCCTCTGTATTCTTCAGAATGAATAATTTGTATTGAATTCTACACTTGTTTGCTGACTCTTTCCTCTGCCATATCCCTTGAGTTTGTTTAGTGAATTTGTATTTCAGATAGCATATTTTTCAGTTCTAAAAGTTTCATTTGGTTCTCTGCTTGTAGCTCCTATTTCTCTACTGAGAGCTTCTATCTTTACTTTAATTTCAAGAGTGTTTACTTCTAGAAACATGGTTATAATAGCTGTTCTAAAATCTTTCTCTGATTTCTATGTCTAGGTCATCTCAGGATTGACATCTGTTGATTATATTTTCTCCTGATTTTTCTGGCCACTTCTGAGTGGTCAAGTAATTTGGGATTTTATCTAGACACTTTGAGTATTATACTGCTGAAACCGTCTGAAGAATGTTGATTTTTGTTATTATTTTATTTTTGTAGGTATTCAATCCTGTTAGGTTTAGACTGCAAGTTTCAGCTCTCCTTCTCTGGGTGTTGGTTCCAATGTCAGTTAAGGATTCAAGGCCTTCACTACGTTGCTTTGTATGTGTCCAGTGTATGTACCACTCAGAGATGACCCCAGTACATGCTGATTTATTCACAGTATTAGAAGATCTCCTGTTGTTTCCTCCTCAGCAATTTTCTCAAATTCTCTGGCTTCCAGGGGCTTCTTTTTCTAGTTATATGACTCTAAAGACAAAGCTTAACTGGAAGTTTTAGTGACCATAATACCCATAATTCTTTATAACTCGGGCCACCTTCAGGGAAAAGTGATGGAAAAAAGAGAGAAGTAGAAAAAATAAAAGTGATTCCTCCAAGCTTTTTGCACCACAGGGTTCCCTTTTTCTGGTTCTTGTGTTTTCTCTCAGGATGTTGGATGCCGGGGTCACCGGTGCCTCAACATTGCAGGTTTATGACTGAGGCTGCCCTTGGTGTAGAACTGGAAGAAAAATAGGAGAAGCCAATGGCAATTCCCTATCATTTCCACTTTTCCCAGTCCTCTTTTTATAGTGACCTCTTTTCTAGGTCTTCTGACCAGAAATACTGTATTACTCTCAGAGCCTTTTCTGCCTATACCTGCTGCTTGGTTCCACAGTGGAATGACCCATAGATCAAAGCTGGAAAACAAAAGGGGAAAAAATACCAAAGAAACTCACCTGTGTATGGATTTTCCCTCAAGTTTAGATTCTCCACAATCAGCTTGCATTCTTATCAGAGTTCTCAGGTAGTTGCATTTTGTGTTTTGTTCACAATTTTCGCTTGTAATCAGTGGGAGATAGACGTTATAGTGAGCTTGCTGCACCTTGGCCCACAGTGGGAGTTGTCTGTCTTTATGCACATTTGTATTTTTTTCTTTTTCTTCTTTATTTTTATTTTTTTATTTTTTTATTTCAGCATATTATGGGGATACAAATATTACAGTTACG
>VBSM01000662.1:9198288-9222506 GCA_008086735.1 Cheirogaleus medius
CCATTATCAAAAAGTCCCCAAACAATAAATGTTGGCGTGGATGTGGAGAGATAGAACAAAAGGCACGTTTGTATTGATTCACAGTTCTGTCACCTAGGAGATGATCAAAAATTATGTGTTGAGTAAAGGATTAATGGATAACAAAAGAAGGTAAAAAAGAAGAATATAAAAAATAAAGGGAGAAAAAGGAAGGAAGGAATAAAAATAAAGGAAAGAGAAAAATAAAGGAAAGTATGAGAATGAATGGATGGATGGGTTTGGAATGTTTGTTGCTCTTACTGACTTGGCAGTCTTTAGGCATAATTTTACTTTATGGTCAGTAGATGGCAGTAGAGGCCAATGCCCACTTTTAAAAATATATTCAACACTTATGAAAATCTATTAATACTATAGGCAAGATACTTTATTAGGAACTCAGAGGGGTAGAAGTGGGGAAAGGAATTGGGTCCAAAGATAAATAAGAGGCAATTTCTGATTTTCAGCAATTCTTAAGTTAATATAAGTCAGATTGTGGAAATCCTACAGGAGGTATACAAACTAATGCTATAGTAAGACAGGAGGAGGGATAATTCTGACTACAGGAACTGAAGAAGGTTTTGTAGAAGAAGAGAAGTTTGAGACAGACCATGAAAGACGGGCATGGGTTGGGCATGTAGAGATGGGGGGCTGAGGCAGAGAGGAGGAGGCACTCCAAATAGAGGGGTCAAATCTGAGAAGAATATTTAGGGAACAGTAAATATTCTCACAGGTGTGGCTGCATTGTAAAATATATGAAGGAAATAAAGGGAAATTATTTTAAGAAGCTAAGTTTGGGTCAAATTAGGGGAGTTCTTAAATGGGGTGAAGGCCACAGTCCTGGCTTTGTCTCTACATTTCTGTGGTCATGTCCTGTCTGCGGGCTGAGAGCGAGGTGGGTGGGCTGAATTTAGCTGCAGTCCACTGTCCTTTGCTGGCGGAGCCATTTGCCCCAGGACCCTGAGCAGCCACTGCTGGATCAGAAGCCACAGACGCAAATGCTTCTAGGTTCCCAGAGGGAAGCTAAGTGATTGCCACAGGCCAGGTGGGCACCATGCCAGACACTGCCCTTCGGAAGGGCCCGGATGGGCTCAGCTTGTCCCATGTGGGGACAGTGTTACTACCACAGTTCTTCTCATTTCTCAAGAGGAGTCAAAAATATAAACTTATGTAAAATTTCCTGATTTTTAAATGCTGGCACTGGTTCGTAGCTTAGAAAGCAATGAGTGAGCCAAACAAAGCACATGTGTAGCCATGAGCCGTGACCTCTACTCCAGAGTCATCTGAGAGTTCCTTTCCTGATCTCTGCCATGGCCGAGATCCAGACCTAAGTGTTCTTCGAGGGAGTTCCTCCTTTCACCAACTTGCCTCATTCTCTTCCTGTATGTCCAAAGCTTCCCCTAAGACAGTGATGCCTCCCAGCCCTTCGTGCTGCCAAGCTGGGCTTCCCACCCGCTGGAAGGAGCCCCCAGGCTGGCTAGTCGGGGCAGGTGGCTGGGTTGCAAACATTCTACTCCCGAAGTCCTTCTTATGTCTCAAATACATCAGCGTGAGCTTTTTCATGACCCGGAAGGTTCATTAGTGCACAGAAATTCATTCAGTTGTTACTTTGGTTTTAAAAATTATCCTTTTTTTTTTTTTTTTAAAGACAAGAGTCTCATTGTGTTACCTGGGCTAGAGTGTTGTGGTGTCAGCCTAGCTCACAGCAACCTCAAACTCCTGGGCTCAAGCAATCCTCCCGCCTTAGCCTCCTGAGTAGCTGGGACTACAGGCGTGCGCCAACACACTCAGGTAATTTTTTCTATTTTTTAGTAGAGATGGGGTCTTGCTCTTGCTCAAGCTGGTCTCAAACTTCTGAGCTCAAGTGATCCTCACACCTTGGCCTCCCAGACTGCTAGAATTACAGAGATGAGCCACTATGCCCAGCCTTAAAAATTAGTCTTTTAAAATCTATTTAAAAGCTTCTTCAAGCTTTCAGGTTACATTTACAGTATTATTATTCTACTTATATATCTACACATAGATTTTAATAATTCTTATTTTTTTTAATAGAACTGGAGGTGAATTTGGATTTTGTGTTTGTCGTGTTGATCTCTTATTACAGCCATCCAATCAAAGAGAAAGGATGATTGGTATTCCAAGTTCCGTGAGGCCATGGAAGCTGGGAATCTGGTCCAAGGGCAGAGAGGTACCTGTGAAATGGGGTTACAGAGAGGCACAGGGTGTAGGCTCAGGCAGGAAATAGGATGTTTCTCTTCTTCCCTTTCTCTTTTCTCCTGTGATCAGTTCTCCAGGTAACATAGTAAGAGTTAGAAAAGTGCAGGAGTTAAGAGAACGTTGCTCAGTGAGGTTCAACCTCAACCCTTCTCCTAACCAATGGGGTGGCTTGGCCTCCATGTGCCTTAGTTTCCCCATCTGGGAAGTGGGGATATTAATATATATTATCTCAGGGAGGTATGCAAAGGGAAGATGTTGGTCAAAGAGTACAGTATTTAAGTTAGACTGGAAGAATAAGTTTTAGTGATCTGGCCGGGCGCAGTGGCTCACACCTGTAATCCTAGCACTCTGGGAGGCCGAGGCAGGCGGATCGCTCAAGGTCAGGAGTTCAAAACCAGCCTGATCAAGAGTGAGACCCCGTCTCTACTAAAAATAGAAATAAATTAATTGGCCAACTAAAAATATATAGAAAAAGTTAGCCAGGCATGGTGGCGCACGCCTGTAGTCCCAGCTACTCGGGAGGCTGAGGAAGAAGGATTGCTTGAGCCCAGGAGTTTGAGGTTGCTCTGAGCTAGGCTGATGCCACGGCACTCACTCTAGCCTGGGCAACAGAGTGAGACTCTGTCTCAAAAAAAAAAAAAAAAAAAAAAAAAAAAAAAAAAGTTTTAGTGATCTGTCATACTCCATAGTGACCACAGTTAATAATAATGTATATTTTATAATTGCTAAAAGAATCAATTTTTAAGGTTCTCACCACAAAAATGTTAAGTTAGCGAGGTGATGTGTATGTTAATTAGCTGGATTGGATCTGTCTACAACATATACATAGATTAAAACATCACATTGTACCCCATAGATACACACACATAAATATATGTATAAATATATATGTATGTCGTAGAGCTACTTTGAAGATTAAATAAAATGTCTGGCTTAATGTAAGCAGAAGGTAAACATACAGGTATTTATTTCTTGTTTCTTTGGTATGAATGTTGACATTGCATTTATTTCTTAAGCCCAACCATAGACAAAACCACGATGGATCAGCATGATATCCTCAGGAATTGCGCTCACGCACCCCGCAGGGCTGACTATGGCCCCTTCGCAGGTCCAGACCCTTTTTTATTTTTGTTTCCTTTCTAGCCTCAGTAAAGATTTTTAAGAAAGAATTGGGTCCTTGTAGGTCGGCTGTTCCCTCTGCTAGTACTAGGGCTTAGGAGAGGCAGAAGAGGGAAGAGGTGGGTGAGAGTTTGTCCTGGGAACGCCAGCGGCCAGGCCTCTTCGGCCAGCACTGGATGCCCACGGGAGTTCACAGACTGACATCTGTGGGCGTCTGTTTCCCCGGGGTCAGCGTGCGGGTGTGTAGGAGTTTAAAGTCCATGGCAACGCCAGTGTCCTGTTTGGTTGTGAATTTTCACCAGGTGGCAGCAGCAGAGTATTGAGAGGGAAGTCACAAGGCCTCACAGTCAGTCCCCAGAGTAGTGGAAAGGAGAGCGGGAAAGGGCAGCTCGTTCAGAACACTCGTTATCATTCTGAAAGCCGCTCCTGAGGGTTGGCAAGTCAGGCTCCAGCACGAGTTCAGTGATAGCACCTCCATATAAACACTAGCAAAATGAGCAGAGACCAGTCAGCCAGAGGAGAGGAGACTGTGTGTGAAGGGAGAGACTCCCAGAGCTGCGGGCAGAAAGCCAGCCCCATAGCCCGGAGAAATCAGCAGTGAGGTAACACGAACGAGACTCATTCAGTTGGTTACCTGAAAGTTCAACTGTAGCCATGAAATGCAGGGTGAGCTTTATATGCCGGCAGAGGAGCTGCCTGTCTCTAGGGTTTAATGGGAAAAGTCCTGAATGTATTATCTTCCACAGTTTATCCCAGTTTCATTATGATGGTTTATCTGCGAGCAGCTCTTGCCTCTAACAGGACAGTATTATAATGTAGGTATATGACACCCCTCCAGCCCCTTAGGGACAGAACATTAACTTTTATTAACTGAGATTAATTCTTCTAATTAGTTTATGCCACTTGGAAGAGTGGGAATTGTCCCAAGGAGGGAATGGAGAGCAGAAACAATGTGAGCCAAAGGTGGGAGGGAAAGGTAAGAGTCTGTACCGCAGGACTGAGATTTAAAGCAAAGCAGCCCCTGACCGGCAGGTGCTGGCCTGGCTCTGTCAGCCGGGCCTTGGCATTGCTGGGGCAGGCCCTGAATTCGTGGCGAGGCCTTGGTGTTCTTCTGTGGAATAGAAACAATTTCACAGAACATCAACATCCGACAAGGCCACTTTGTGACCACGATGGAGCAAGAAAAAAAAGCCACTCCATAATTATGTCTGAGCGCAGATGAAACCAAGAGCATTGTCTAAAAGTGAGTGATCGATGCTGCTTTGCCAATTATAGCTTTAGCCTTGTTTTGTTCTTCACACCTTCTAGGTAAGAATTATTAAAATACCCAATTATAGAATCCTGACAGCATCCAACCCAGAGCCAAACCCCACTCCCTTGAACCCTTCCCTAAATCACCTATCACAAAGTGTAGCAAGAGGGCACCGGCTGTTTAGAGAGAGGATGGAAACGAGGGGAAGAAAATACCAAAGGAGAGGGCAAGGACGAGGAAGTCAAAACCCCACTGTGTCGCAGTGGGGCCTGGGGAGGGCCCTTCTTTCCATGTGTTCAGTAAACAGTGGTCAGGACCCTGTGTGCTCTTGCTGCTGATGTTTGTCCTCTGAGCCCAGCCTCTGCTTAGCAAAAGAGCCTGAGGGTACTTCCAAAGCCAGGCTGTCTGGACTGGGGGATGCGTTTGTTCAGTCCACTGCCTCTTCTCCGTCCTGAGCAGCTGACTGGTTCTGATGTGGTTTTGTGGTTATGCAGTGAGCAGAGCTACTCATGTGGACGTGGTGTACTTTCGGTTTCTGGAAGTGAGTCATGTTGACTTTCCTCTAGGGAGTAAGAGTGACCCTTGCTCAAAAGGACAATATGACTAGAAACAAGAAACACCAGAGGCCATCAGTACCAGAATGTTTACCAATGTATGCAGTCACTAGTTTGGGGGAGTAGTTTGTGTCATCTTTTTAAACAAGGTAAACTAGGAAGAAGCATTGGTTTTGGATCTTTGAATGCTTGCCAGTGTTTGAAGTGATTCTTCATTCTCATTATTTGGAGTGATCATGATGGCTACGGAGCTCAAGATCTACAAATGGACTCAAGTTTACATTTGGTCGGCTGGTACACGATGGGAAAATTTCCAAGATTATTTGCTATTATTACATCTTTAATTCTTGGGTCTATGAATGAGCTCATGATATTGGACCATTCATCCAGGCCTTAAGAAATCTTGGCACGACTGTTGAGAATCCAACTGAATCTGTAAAGAATTAACCAATAGACAAAAGGGGTTTCTTGTACTTTAACTCTCTTTGTGGTCCCATTTGGTTAATTTTCCCATGAAAACACATAGAGCCAAAATAGACTCTTGTCACCACTTCTGTGCCCTTGATAGGCATTGTTAATTGCCTGATTTTGTCATGCTGAGCCAGTGCTTTCAAAGCCCGTACTGTTACATCCCAGTAGGCAGGCGAGATACAGCCTATTTGCCACGTCTGTTCTAGAATCTCGATTGAACTTTACTCCAAATCATGGGAGTGCCACATCGAGGAGCTTGCCTTTCTTTCCTCCATAATTAAATCCTTCTGGGTCCAAGAAAGAGCAAATAGAATTATTCTTGAATTCTATACCACTGATCCATTAATCGCTAACTATTGCTTTGCCAGACCCTTTGACCAATAGGAAGAGAAGATAAGGAAAGCCCATTAGTGACGTAAGGTACATCAAATAACTAGTGAGATGTTCAAGACAGTTTATATTTCACAACTATATAAAACTTGCTATCACTTTATGGGATAAATTTTTAAGGCAAGACAAGCACCCTTTTAGGTCTTTTTATGTACAAGGCCTGTCATTTGGTAATTGCCATAAAGTAGGTGGTACCTTTGATGAGGGATAGACTCAGTAGGGAGACACATTAACTGCCAACATTGATGAGATTTAGCATGTGCTGTCTTGTTATGCTTTTTAAATAAAATATATTTATTAAAATTACAGTCTATCAATGCTGATAAAATATTGTCCCAGCTGAGAGATTTGGTTACAATTAATAGGTAGTAACTCCAGATTACAAATTAGCAGAAAAAAGACTTATCGTAAGGATCTAGAGCAGCACAGAGAAACAACTAGAAGGCTAGAAAACCAGACCTTGATCAAAAGATAGTCACCACACTTATGTCAGGCTGGTACAGGGGCCGTGTACTTGTCTGACTTCTTTTCACAACTGGGAGTTCTTAATCTTCTGTCACACGAACCCCTCCTGCCATAGGATGAACACCTATGAACCTCTTCCCAAAATAATATTTTAAAATGTATAAAATACAGTACATAAGATTATAAGAGAAATAAATTATATTTAAATATAGTTATTAAAATATCAAAAATCCCAAATATATGCTATCCTAATATATGTGCTTCTTTATTAAAGTATTAAATAATATTGACAGGTGAGTCTAATTACTAATGTAACTTCAGTAGTGACAAACATAAATGGATCTGGGGTATGCACTAGCTCAGTAGCTCACAATATCTGCAATGACTGTAAAAATATGAAAAAGTCTGTAATTTCAATTGGTGACAAGGTCACAATTACTGCTAACACTATTAAGGTTAGTTTATTTCCTACATCCATAATTAATGGAAATGCCAAATTTTAGTTAGAAGTTAGCAAAAATAATGGTGTGTATTTTTTTCTACTCAATTCTATGGATTCCCTTAAATTCCATTTATAGACTCCAGGTTGAGAACCCCTGTGTTAGATGATGAATTTCTTGAAGGGGAAATTTGACTTTATTCAACTTTGAGCGTATGCTGTCTCTATTCACGTCAGTTCTGCACGTGTTCCTCTGGGTGGCTAGGTTCTTTAACTACCAATAAGTGGCATATTCCTTCTTCTGAGCACTTACAGAAACATCTGAAAAATGGGGCAAGAGATCCCAACCGTTGTGCAGATCACCATTCAGTGCTGATGATTGTTGGGTTACCTTTGTATGGAAAAGCTCATTTGCCTCATTCTGCAGTCGTTACTCTTCACTCCTCTTCCCAGTCACCTGCTGAGACGTGTGTGGAGCAGCCACCCCTGGGGCTCCGCCGCAGGCCCCGTGCTCTCCTGGGCTGTGTGGACAGTCATCCCCCTGTCATCGTCCTCTGGAAGGACACAGGTTTTACAGCAGTGATTGTCTCCCTAAACCCACTCTGAGGAAAGGAAATTAACTCTTTTCCGGGCAGTCGCAATTATTTTATCATCTCTCTGTCATCTTCCTTGCTTTATCAGAGAGTTTCTTTCTATCCTCCACTGGTCCATGTTCAGCCATTCAGCCTTCCAGCTGCCTATTATTTCTTGTTTTGCAATCCTGTTAAGTTTGAATTGAGCATTTGTACTTAGTAAGCGTTCAATAAAAGTTTAATATGATAACATTATTGAAAGCTATCTTGGTGAATGAAAGTATTGCTTGTTTCTTTTTGTCCTTTTACTAACCCAAATATCTGGTACTTACTTGGATCCTTATATCTGCCACTGAGATGTTTTAACCCCAATGCTCTGTTGCACAATTTAGTGACTTCATCTGCTAGTCAGGAGAAAACAGGAACTGAAAATGACTTATCAGAGTATTTTTTTCTGTTCACCTCCATCCTGACATATCTATCTCATTGTGAAATATGGAAAGTAAAGACATATAATGTTGCATATCAAAATGCATAGGGGAAAACTCCTTAAAATATATGGTTGATAAAAACAGTAACAACAGCAAAAAAGATCTCACAATAACCCGAGCTTTGAAAAGCTAGTGAATATTGCTGAATATTTTCGTCTCATTGTCAAAACATCTTCCTGAAAGAGTAAGTTGTTTTGAACTCAGAAAATTAAGCCAGAAAATTCATTCTGTCCTGTTCCACTCCATTATTCTCCAAACATTTCTTTTTTATTGTGGATAGGGTGCCAAGAACTGTTGTTAGAGACTTCTGAAGAGTTTAAACTGTTGAGAATTTGATCACGTAACTGTTTGCAATCGCAACCCTGAGGTATATCTGGGATTATTATTGCTCTTGAAGAGACAAGGAAACTGTGGTACGAAAAACTAACATGTCTCAGTTCACATCATCCATCTATTAACTGGCAACAGCAGAACTAGAATTCTAAGTTTCTGAACCTCTATCCAACTGTCTTTGAAAAGGGCAAACACGAGTCCATATTCATAGTAAAATGACTTTTGCGGATCCCTTTTCTTTGGTGTCCTTTTCAAAAGAATTGTCTTCAGTTTTTCTAAAACCAGTTGTTTATTCACTAGGAATCCTTTTTCCCCTGAAAAGAGAACTACCCATTGGTTCTAACTTGAAGGGATGAGCCTGAGCTGATTCTCCCCAGTCATTCTGGAGCAGTTGGTACAGATTTTTGTTTTCCTCATGTGAAAATATAATGCACTGCAGCCTAATTGTCTCTTTCTTGCGTAGGCGTTCCTATATCACTTTGGCACGTATTTATTGAACAGGTGCTATATGTAGAGCCTGGTACATCTGTGTGTTGGGATGTATATCTTAGGCCATTCCTAAGGGCTAAGAAGACTGGACAGACAGTTGGTCTTTTTCCTGGGAAGGGAACTACAGAATTCCCAGACTTGATGATCTGAGGCACTTCTAAGACCTAAGCTCCTTTGGAAAGATGGTCTCATTGGAAGAAAAGAAAAGTTGACCTATTCTTTCTGTCATATGGTGTGAAACTATGTTTTGGTTCATTCCAATAACTACTTATGTGAACACAAGATGAACCGAATTCTTGTCCTCTAGAAATAATTGTTTGAATATAAAATAAAGAAGTGATTTTCTTTTTCTTCCCTTTTCTCCCTTTCCTCTTCCTTTCTTCCTTCTTTTCTCTCATTGTTTTATTTATCCCAAGAATGTTTATTGAGTTCGGAACCAATCAAGGAACAGAGATATTGTATGAATAAAACATTGGCTTTTGCCTGAAGGAGACAGACACAGCATAAACTACAACGTAATATATTTTCTGTAATGAAGGTACCCATGGAATTTAATGGCAGCAGACGACTTGTGCTGAACTACCAGGGGTCGTTAGGGATGCGTTATACTGTAGATGATATCTGAACAGGGTCTTGGAGAATGAATAAAAGTGTGACAGGTGGATTATTACACTTGTAAATAAAAAACTCAGTGTACACCAAGAAATAAATGACAGAAATCACATAGACTGAAATATTTTTCTGATTACTTTAGGCTTAGGGGAAAAGAAAACTTAGTTTGAGAACTAGACAAAGATAGAAAAGCTCAGCTCCAGCTCTAAAATGTGGCCTTTAAGAAATTGGCCAGAGTCCCTGAGGTGCCAACGGTTCTGCCAGAGCATTTCCTGCTTCTAGGTGATCTGAGGGTTCTGGTGGGAGGTCTTTAGAGCTAGGGCCTGGCTCTCCACCAAATATCACTTTTCTAGCTCTCAGGGGGGCCCCAACAACTCAGAACTGGAAATCTTTAGTTAAACCACAGCTTTGACTACTCAGCCCCCCAAGTCTCCAGTCATACTTGTTAATTACCCCTACTCCCACACAAAGCTTGCCCTTTTTTTGCCAGGCGATGCCAGTAAATTCACCTCTGACTAGGATCAAGTTATATGGGGGGCTCACAGCCCGATGGGATTTTCAGAATGTTTAAAGAGTGTTAAAACATCTACAGGGGACGGCCCCACAGATGTGCCAATGTGACCTATGCCCATCCCAACTCATCACAGATACATGGCGGCTTTCTTCTAAAGTTCAGCGGCAGAACATGCTTACGAATAAGCTCACAACTAAAAAGAACTATCGATTAACTAATTTTTGGAGATATTTTGTTTTTAGGAGAAAAAACCAAATGAAAAATTAAAACTTCCAGGGCATGAATCTAGATTCAGTTCAATTTCTTCAACCTCCTATTCCTATATCAAGGTTGCTTATATGTAATAATGGATGATCAGACTGAGGACCTAAAAAAAAAATGATTGTTGACTATTTTATACTTCTGAATGCCAGAAACATTAGAGTAATAAAAGTTAAAACAAAAAGGAGGTAAGTGTGGGTTAATCATAGAATTAACTTGGACATTCTCTTCTCTATGCATTTGGATTAATTGATTTCTTATTGTAAAACTTCACATATTCTCATATTTTTTTTTAAAAAGTTTTAGAAGCACTGTTTACATATCCAAAAGAAAGTGTGTTTAATTAAAAAAACAAGAATCATATTTTAATTTTAAGTTTGACTCATTTCTTAATACACATTGAATAAACTTATGTTTCCTTATACCTGATTACTGCACACTTCATTATTTCAAAATGAACAGAAAGAAAAACAGCCACAAAAATAAATTCTCTGGCTCAGTTACAAATTCTGTCTGCATTTAACCAGTGACATTAGACAGAGTTAGGCATCCAAATCACTTGTGGAACTTTTAAAAAATTGTACTCTTCTTCCCACCCCCTGCCACTTTTACTCACTGGATCGGGGGTGCTGTCTGGACATAGTCATTTTGGAGATGCTTTCTAAGTGATTTTGATGCTTTTCCATTCGGAGAGCTACAAGTGTAGATTATTCTCATTTTGGTCCTTGCATTCTCTATTTTATTTCTTCCCAGTTTGCTGCTTAATATTAATTAAGCAACTTTCATTTCTTTGTATGTATTATTTCACACCTCCTTATTCCAATATGAACACAAAGAATTCGGAGGAGGTGCCTGGTAATACCTGGACGCCCGGTGGCTCCCAGTCAGTTGGCTAGAACACAGTGTAGCATTCCCTAGGCGGGCAGGGCACAGGGCCGCCAGAGAACATGGAGAAGCTGTGGGTACTCCGAGACCTGGGCAGGAGGTGTGGGCTGGGTACGTCCTAGGGCTGCAGGAGCTGTGTCGAGGGTGTATAGCTGAGAGGCTGAGAAGGACTAGTTGTTTTCCAGCTACCCTGTTCTTAGGGACAAAGCAGAGGATTATGATAATGAGGGTGGAGCTCTTGATATTGCTTCATTGGCCTCTTGGTTCCAAAGAGGAACTGATGGTGCCGCGGGGGCCTGCTGGAATGGATTAGCACTGTGCAAGGGAATGGCAGTCTCAGTTCACACGGTCTCACGCAGCTTACTCTCTCCTTGGAATGTTGAACTGTAATCTCTCTATCCTTACCACTTTCTACACCCAGCTGAGAGCACCACCGTGAATCAGGAAGTAAACATCTATCCTTAGTGAAAAACTGTCCAAAGAAGTGAATCAGTCAAAAAAGGAGGATGCTTGAGCCCAAATATTTCACTTCTGTACCAACACTCTTTTTTCTACTTCTAACTTAAACTTCTAACTCGAGTGTACTATAAACCTGCAATGGGGTGTCTCAGTTCTGAGCTTCCCAGCCTTGGAGGAATTTCCCCAGTGTCCCAGAACCCCACAGGGGTTCACTCCACACTTGGTCTGTAGCTTTCCAGGAGTTCTATTGCTTCCTCTTCTCTCTTTCCCGTTTCTACAAACACGATGACACAATGACTGTCCCTCTCCTTTTATGAAACCACATAAAGTCATAACGAGCTAGTGATAATACTGCAGCATGGAATTATTATTATTTTTTTCTGTGTGTCTTGTGGGAGGGCAAAGTGGCATTTATCTGAATTTACTGCATTTTTATTTGGAGCCATGTAATCACTGGTCATTTTCTTATATTTCTTTGGGTATTGGTATTACAAAGATGATATAATAAGTTCTTGAACCCAAATAAGAAATTTGATACATAAGGATGAAAGGAGATGAGGATTTTTGAAAGAGGGATTTCTCTGTCTCTTTTAACCTCTTCACCACTTTGTTCTCATGACAATAAAATGTCACTTAGTTCTTAAAAAACTTGAAATTAAATGTCCACTAACTTGGAGTTAAAAAAAAGTTAAAGTTAAAAGAAAGTAGATTCACTGTATGTGAAAAAGAAGATATATTCTTCTTGAGCAGCAAACGATAAACAGCTTTAAGATTCACTTCAAGGGTAAAACACAGCCTTAAAGATGAAGGAAAATAAAACTTTGCTAAAGCTTAGCAAAATGTCCAAGCACACATCTAGAGGCTCAATTTTCACACCATTAGCTATTGACAGACATATTTTCGTTCCTTTTAAAACATTAATAGATCTGATTTTATAGAGCAGTTTTAGGTTTATAGAAAGATCGAGCAGAAAATACAGAGAGTTCCCTTATCACCCTCCTCCCCCCAATTCTTCCTGTCATTACCTTGCATTGGTGTGGTGTACTTGTAACGATGGTGAACCAACATTAATATATTATTATTAACTAAAGGCCACAGTTTACATCCACCTTCTGTGTTGTAGAGTTCTATGGCTTTTGAAAAATGCACAGTCTCCTTTATCCACCATTACACAACCGTACAGAATAGCTGCACTGCCCTGAAAATCCCCCGTGCTCCACCTATTCATCCCTCTCTCCTCCTTGAATTCCCGGTAACCACTGTCTTTTTACTAGCTCTATACTTCTGCCTTTTCCAGAATGTCATAAAGCTGGAATCACATAGTATGTATCTTTTCCAGACTGGTTTCTTTTACTTTGCAATATGCATTTATACATTTATGGCTTCTCCATGTCTTTTCATGGCTTGGTGGATAATATTTCTTTTATTGCTGAATAATATTCTCCTTTATGAATGTAGTTTGTTTATGAATTCATCTACTGCAAGACCTCTTGATTGCTTCCAATTTTTGGCAATTATGAATAAAGTTGCTGTAAATATTCAGGCACAGGTTTTTTTTGTGGACATAAGTTTTCAACTCATTTGGGTAAATACCAAGGAGTACAATTGCTCAACTACATGGTAAGACCATATTTTGCTTTGTAAGAAACTTCTCAACTGTCCAAAGTGGCTGTGTGTTGTGCATTCTCACAAGTCATGGATTAGGGCTCCCGTTGCTCCACATCCTCCCCAGAATCTGGTGCTGTCTGTGTTGTGGATTTTTGCCGTCTTATTTGGTGTGCAGTGGTAGCTCATTTTACCTAATGGCATATGATGCTGAACATCTTTTCATATATCTATTTGCCATTTGGGTATCTTTTTGGTAAAGAGTTTTTTGTTCATTATTAAATTGGGTATTTTTGTTGTTGAATTCTAAGAGTTTTTTTTGTATATTTTGGATGCAATTCCTTTTTCAGATATTTGTTTTGTAAATATTTTCTTCATGTCTTTGGCTTGTCTATTCATTCTCTAAGGGATCATCTTTCTAAAACAAGTTGTTTTATGCCAATAAGCAGTTTTCTTGGTTTCCCAAGAGTGCCCAGTTCTAACGTTATGAAGGGAAAACAGAAATTTAAAAGTTAAGTTCTCTTAAATCTGAGAACTTAAAGAGAGTTATTGCAGGAACCAAAAGGAAGATTATCTGAATTACCACATTTCATGAGTGTGTTTGGTGCCTTTTCAGAAGTAGCCCCAGCCTGGTGGAGCACTTATGCCCTTGCACAGGTCTGGTGCTCATAATCTTTCATCCTGAAACTTTGGTGCTTCATTGTTCTAATCGCCTTCTCTCTGGATGTGTTCATCTCCGACCATTTACATCACTGCCTGAACCCCTGCCTGTGCAGTGGTGGATCATGAGCCTGGGCTTTAATGCCAGATAGACTGGGCGTCAGCACTGGGCTCCACATCTTGTGAGCTGCATGGCTCTAGGGAAGTTGTTAACTTCTGGCAACCTGATTCTTTGTGTGCCTAGTTCAAGGTCTGTTGAGAAGGTTAAGTTCTAAGTGTAAAGCACTCAGCACATGCCTGTTTCCTTCTCATCCTTCTTTCTTCTCCTCTATGTGCTCCCTACCTTTATAGCCTACAGCCTTTGTTTGTTAGTTTGACTGCAATTTTACTTGTTTCTCTAAATAGCCTTAGAGCAACATCCCCTTTCTCCCTCCCACTGGCTTCCTCTCTTTTAAGTGTCCTGTGGTCAGTCCCCATGTGGCCTTTTCTGTTCTCATGGTGAAGCTCCCACACAGACACAGTTGAGGTTATTTCTTGGACCTGAAGCTTCCCTTTCTCTTCTAGCCTTTGTTATTTTTGCTATTTCTAACTTTTCTACCCTTTTTAGAGACAATGAATTCAGGAATTCAGTGATATTAATAAGTATTTAGTGATGAACTACCATGTTCCTAGCATTGTGCCATACCTGAGAATCTCAAGAGAATATAATATAAATCTTCCTTTCCAATTGATGAGCTACCCAGGGAGATGAGGTATATACATAAAACAGATTTCAGCATTAGACATAGTGTGTCTAAAGGTAAACTACAGTTAGAATGTGAGCTGATGGCTTCGTGGGACTCACTGAAATGTCACCCAGGTGACTACTGCCCAGGTTCAGGTCCCAGGCTCTCACCAAGAGGGATACCTCTGGGCTAAAGGAGTTCAGGGGAATGAGGATGGGGTTGATGGTGAGGCACAATGAAGAGAGAGGAAGATTCAGTGAGCGAACACAGTTGGGATGGGAGAGGCTGTTGATCCTTAGAGGATTATTGAAAGAAGCTGCTCCAGGGGGTGGGCGAGAACCTGACCATGAGGCAGAGGCTACTAGGACAGGAGAACCTCCTCCTTCCTTTCCCTCCCACTTTCTTCCTGTCAATTGACTGTCAGTTTTAGGGCCTTGGACATATATCCAGTGACAACTGTGATTTGCAGGACTTTTAATCGTATAATTGTTAATCCCAGCATTTTTAAATACTCTGCCTTGTTGCAACGAGGATTTAAGAAAGCCTACAGAGCTGAACAGAAAAGTAAAAATAGAAAAAGTAAGGCACTGGGAAAATAAAGGTGGGGATACTAGATGGATCCAGGAGTGAAGTTAGAGCACAAAATTCATGCTACAGAGTTCACTACACTTGTTGGAGATAGGCCTGTTTAGGGACTGATAAGAAAAGCGAATATAGTTGTTCACTAAATTTCCAGAATTAATTAGGCAACAGCCTGTGGTGTAGGAGAAAAGCAACCGTCCCTGATACTAAAGCCGTGGAAAGCTTTTCCCTCAGAGTCTCTACAGATCAAAGATTTAGAATTTAAAAACCTGACTGACTTTTTAAAGAATTTCATTTGGGAAGGAAAGAGGAGAGTATATACTAACCAGAGATCATTATACTCGATTTTTTTGCAAAATTACAGGGTTTATTTTCTACGTGAATGTATCCAAGACTCCTCCAAGATTTCTTCTTGGTTGACAGGGCTGAGGGGGTACCTCACGATACACAAGAAGGCAGGATGAGACTTCGTGACACTAAGCCTCAAAATCGTCCCCCTCCTCCATCACCTTTTGCTAGTGACTGAATTGGCTCCTCCCGAATTTCATATGTGGAAGCCCTAACCCCCCAGTACCTCGGAAGGAGACTGTATTAGAGATAGGACCTTTAAACAGGTGATTAAGTTACAATGAGGTGGCTAAGGGACTGGTGCTCAAGTAAGAAGGGGAGATCAGGACGCAGAGAGAGAGACACGGGACACATGTGTGCACAGGGGGGCAGACTTGCGAACACACAGTGGGAAGGTGGCCATCTGCAAGCCAAAGAGAGAGCCCTCAGCAGAAACCACTTCTACTCTTATCTTATCCTTGGACTTCTAGCCTCCAGAACTGTGAGAGAATACATTTCTGTCTTTAGCCACCCAGTCTGTGGTATTTTGTTATGGCAGCCCTGGCAAACTGATACACCTTTCAATTGGTCTTATCTGCCACTACAAGATTTTCCTTCCTTAAGTTTACTTTGATCATGTCAATATTCTCTTTAAAAATGAAAGGTTGACTTCTTATTCTGGTTTTCATGACCTCCAAAAATCTGGCCGCAATCCACTTTTCCCCCACTTAAGTCACACTACACAAAAATCCTCCAGCAAAATTGCTCAATATATCACCCCCAGGTGTGCCTTGTATTTTATGTGTTTATGTCTTTGCTAATTCTACCTGGAATATTGCAATTAATATCCTTTGAGGTCTTCTGAATTCTTGCGATTGTGTTACTATTTATTCATGTCTTATCCTTCTTGTTTGAAGGTAAGATCCTAGAGGGCACAAACCATGTTTTTATAACTATGTGTAAAGTTGCTAGCACGACACCTTCCAAAGAGAAGATGCTTTGTTCATTCATTTATTCATTCATACGTTGCTATTAGTCACACATTGTATTAATATAGAGGAGATGCAGCAGAGAACACACAGAGGTGTCTCTGCCCCATGGAGCTCACAGAGGTACCGACAAATAAGTAATCAAGCAGTTGCAGGTGTTATTAGTGCCTTGATGGAGAATAACGTTGTGACCTATTTCAGATAGTGGGTGCTCAGAGAAGCCCTTCTGAGGAAATGCCATTGAAGCCAGGACATGTAAAATGAGAAGAAACTAGCTCCGTGAACAGGGGTAAACAAGTGCCGAGTCCCTGGGGCAGGGATGAGTTTGATGTGCTCCAAACCAGCGTACTGACAGTACTGTGAGCCAGAGGGGGTGCAACTGATGGAAGGTCGGAGAGGAAGGTGAGGGCCAGATCCTGCAAGGCTTTGGGAAGGGGCTTGAGTTCTACTGAAACCTCCAAAGAAGTGATTCTAGAATCACTCTGCTGCATGGAAAATGAATTGTAAATGGAAAACATGGAGACACATTAGAAACCTGCTGTGATGCCCAAGTTAGAAGTGATGGATCATAAATGGGGGTGGTGATAGTAAAGAAAAAGAGAAGTGGATGGGATGTGATGTCCTGGACGTAGAACTTGCAGATGGATAGGATGTGAGAAAAGAGAGATGTCAAGGATTACGCCTAAATTTCTGTCTCTAATTGCCATGTTTTTTTTCTTATTTCTTTTTAAATTGTGAAGTAGGACCTGATAATTTAAAACAATCTTATAACACACACACATACACGTTTCCAACTTTGCTACATTCCACTTGTCAGGGATAATATCTTTAATAGTTGAGTATGTATTTTTCCAGAACATTTCAATGCCTGTGTTTGTGTGTGTGTGCCATGTGTGTGCACATACATGCAGTGAAAAGAAAAAGAATGTTATTTAAAATAAAAACCAACTACCGCCATTTCTCCTTTCCATGGGTGAGGCATAAATCTATCTTACATAAACCACGTTTTGCTTAGAAAAATCACCTTGATGGGTCTTTTTGGTGAGTGGCCTGGTGAGAGAGGAAAACAAAGGAAGAGATTGAATTGCCCTGTGTAATAAAGTGAGAGGACTAATGTATGTGGGCAGCCTGCAAGGGAGGTTCAGAAAATTAAATATGGGGAGACAGACATAGAGGGGGCATCCAATGGGGGACCTGAGGACATCGTTGGCGTGTGGGACATTATCTGTGGTGAAGGTGATCGAGGAACTTAAGGACAGTAATGATTAACATTGCTATAAGTTTCTCAGCTCCACTGTACTTCTTCCTAAACATGCATTAAGATTTTGTTACACAACTTTAGGGAGTAAGAAAAGTTGGTATTTGGTGCAGGACAAGCAGTGTTGGAAGAGGAGAATGGGCCCTAGGCATGGAGAGTCAGTCTGCAGAATGAACTGATGGAGGGAAAATAGACATCACTCCCTTTCTCTGTCCTGCTGGTAAGATAGTCCCTCCGTTTGGAACTTGTGGTTTGAGCACTTGTGCCATTTTATTTGGATGATTGAAAAACATTTATGCAAGAAGTCTGGAGTGTTTTAGGGATATTCAGGTAGGAGAATCTGATTGTGCGTGTGTGTGTGTGCACACGTGCACACTCACACACACATATATAAATCATTTGAGGACCTTCTTATGCATCTTCAGCATATCTCAGCTATATCTATAGCTGAATACGTTTCCCAAACATTCCTAACTAGGTTTCTAGACAAAAATAAAATTCTTATGAGAAATTTCTGGGCTGTGAGTCATAGTTCTTTCATCACTTGAAACACATCAGCATCCCTGGTAAGGTATGGCAATGCTGGGAAAGGGCAGGGAATCTCCAACATTTCAGAGTCTCAGATGCCCCATAAATAAGAGGTGGTAAAATTGTTGGATGGCTTTTAAATTTAGATTTTTCAATTATAGCAACTTCTGCATTTAATTATTCTGTATTTGAAAGGTCACTAGAAACCAAGAGTTTAAAAAAAAATAGTGTTGAAACTGGAAAAAAATAAGTTTAATCAATTTCCATTCAAGTCAAGATCCTTCTTGCATTTTTTTTTCCCTTTAGGGAGGTTATGGGGTAGAGAGAGGTTGTGGGGAACAAGGTGGTGATTGTTTTTGTGAAACTCTTTGGGTTTGACTCTGACCTTTATCTTATAATAGAAGGTAGGACGTTTTGTATTAAATGGAAGAAGCTTGTGGTGAGGGAGTAGAGAAACGGTAACCGGGGAGGCTCAGATGTGCTGCAATGGAGACCTCACGCTGGCCGGGGAGGATCACCGAGCAGCGATGTGTAAGCTCCAAGCAGGTCAGCAGAGTGACGTGCAGCTGAATTCCAAAGATCAATATAGTGGAGACATGTTGGAAGCTTGAGAAGTCTGATTTTTCACCAGTTTTGATCGATATCACCCATTCTCCTCTCAGCTACATCCATAACTCCTCTTCCTCATTCCCCCAGTTCAGGAAAATGTTGGCATCCTCAGGCACCTTGAGAAAAAACAGGCAGAGGTCCTCAAGTCTGCACATAGCCACGTCCTCTCAGACATGCCTATTTCCATAAGATCTATATTTTAACAAGGTGGGACGAATAAAGGAAGAGACATAAAAGATTTTAAGATCAAGTTCTCCCTTTAGGGTTCCTTAGGCTTATAATATGCATTTATTATAAAAGTGGGGCTCTTTTCTTGGTTCTATAGTTGACCTTGGGAAATTTCTGAAGAACCTGGGTAGTTTTTGGGTAATAAAGTACCTGCTGAAATTGTGAGGACTAAACTACTTTGAAACTTTTCTATAATATTAATATATCATTGTTGCTTTCAACTATTATAATTTATTGTTCTAGGTTCTGTACTTGAATACTGACACAATGTGATTACTTCGGATAATTTTTTGGTTTACATGAAGATTTTTGCTTTGCAGTTAGATTTGTCACTCTCTAGGGAGTCACAGAGAAAGAACAGTTGGCTTAGGACAGCAAATTATTCATGAAAGTAATGATGTTGGCAAATTGTTAGAAGGGAAAACCAAATACCCAAATGAAGAAATCTGTTTGTCCCTTCCTGCAAGCTCGGCTGTGCTCTATCCCACAGAATCCACTGTAAGACTTGAGAAGGTGCTGTCCCTGATTCAAGCTGGGGAGTTCCTTGGTTCTTTCCAACAATTATGGTTTACCAAGAACTGTCCTTACTCTGTACTGTAATCTTGAGCATCTATAATACCATGCTTGCTCAAGAAGTTGCTTGCTTACTGGCTTGTCTGTTTACCAAATTTAGAGCTCCAAAATGAAGACTGGGGTAGCATCTTATTCATCTGCTCATCCCCAGGGCTGTACAATGTAAAAGAAGACTATTTACCTAGGGTGCCCAGGAATTTAATTTGCATGCTCACCTCAGGAAATCTGCAGACCTGGGGTGCTGTCTGCATTAGGATCTCCTGGGCTGACTGGGGAGAGACATCCGGAATTAATATTCCTGAGTAAAGAGTTTAGACAGAGAACCATGACTTGCGGGAAGTAGAGGAGAGATGTCCTGGGGGATGGGCGGGGGATGGCTTTGAAGTAGGGTGTAGTGGTAGCCGGATGCTGGTTCATACTCACGAGGATCACGCTTGGGTTCATCCCAGTGTGATATTACTCTAACCCATTCTGGTCTAGTCTTTCAGGATATGTCCCTGATTCTTGGCAAAGAACAAGGAATTAAAATTCTAAGCCTCCTTCATGGTTGACTCAGAGCTGGGGCACAGATCTGCAACAGCAGAGCTGGGGAAGGAGAAGTCATAATGGCGAGGCTTGCAGCTGCCCTGGGCTGGGCTCTGAGCTCTGGCAGGAGCAGGGGCCACAGCCAAGGTTGCCATTGTGTGGAGCAGAGCAACAGCTATAAGGTTAGAGACTGCAGTGAGGGAGGATCCATTCAGTGGAGTGGGAGACACTGGGATTCCAGGGAAAGGGTGAGAATTGGGAGACTGGGAGCCCATGTCAACGAAGCTCAGAGGCTGAGGAGAACAAAGAAACTGCAGTTGCCACCCAGCATGTGCCATGGGGCCTGGGTTACAACTAGATGGTCATAAAAACCCTTGGGTCAGACAGTTGCCTTCATGAACAGATGGAGAAGCAGTCAGCTCTCTTACCAAGTCCAGGGCTCTACCCTTTTGGTGAGAGCAAATAACTTGATAGTTCCCAAGGGAAAATCATCTCTTGGGCAGAGATGCCATTTTCTCATGAGGGAGGTGTGTTTGAGCAAGTGTGTTCTCTGTATGAAAGGCCTCTTCAGATTAGATCAGATGTGCAGTTGGGGTTTGCGTAGGGGCAACCCACAGGTGAGAATCACCTCAGTTGGGTTTGTGTTTGACTAGGCTGAGCAAAGGGGGAAGGCTGTGAGGAGCCTGATGAGCTTCAGAACATCAGTTTCAGCCCCATGTGATGGGTTGGCTGGCTGCCCACCTGCTGCGCTGTCTCTAGCAAAGCTCCAACCTTTGAAAGTGTTCTCACATGTAGATCCTGTTTATGTAAGAAGTTTGATCAAACGCCCACAGTCACACAGTGCTTTAATTACGTACTGGCAGGGTCTCCTCTTGTTCCCGCCCATGTCCTAGTCCTGCGTGGAGAAGAATTGCTTCTCTGTTCTCTACACCCTGAATTTCTAAAATGGGACCACCTCACACAAAACTGTCCATCTCTCAGTGGATACTGCTCTGGCCAGCTAACATACCTGCCTGCCTGGCTTGCATTGCTGCAGGGTTGGGGTTTATTGATTAAAAATAAAATTAAATTAATGAAAATGAATTGCTTACTTTCCCACATTAGATTTCTTCCTTTCTGAGGCTTTCTCTCCTTTCCTCTGCCCATTATCTCTGTACTATATTCATCTGCAGTTAAGCAGAAAGAATTGCTCAACGAACTGGTTAACTTGTTATTCAAACATGAAACGAAACAAAAAGTTTTCTAATTATTTGCTTGAATTGTGACACATTTTCTTTTGAAGCCCTCCCACTTAAATTCCCCTAAGAATTCCAGGGTTCATTTGGTGTAAAGAGGGATCAGTTCTCTTCTAACACTAGATAAAGACAGAATTGGGGTTTGGTCAGCCCATTGCCCGCTGCCACGTGGGGTTGCCGCTGAAATAAGTCTGGCGCCTCGCTCCAGCGGGACTTGTCCTGCAGCCATGGAGCCCTTGGTGGTCCAGACCCCTCCATTGCTGTAGTGGTTCTTTGCCTACACTTGGTCTCCACAGATGTGGCTTTAGCAGGCACAGACACATCCTGAGACATAAACTCCCCAACACGGGTCTGGCTCAGTTCCATTAACTATCATCTACCTCAAAGACCAGGGCCGACATTCCCAGTTCTTCCCTGGTGACTGTTACCATCCAGGTGGCAACACAACCTTTTAAAGGCTTCTCAAAATTTATCATGTCTTTTATACTATGCTATAACATACTGCTTATTGGAGCAGATAAAATGTAACTATTCACAAAACCTTTTAATTTTCCTCCTGGTCACATAGGAAGTGTCCATTTTCCAGCCCTCCTTGCATCTAGGTGGGATTTGCAATGAAATCTGCATAGAGAATATGAGTCCGCATGCCCGACTTTTCCCAGGCTTTGCCATAAAACCTTTCCTGTGAGCTCTTCCATGTGCTCTTTGCTTTAACTATGTGGCTGGAAGTAAAAGATTCCAGAATGGCAGCATCAGGAGTTGGGAACAGCCCGAGCCTCAAGCCACTGCTTAGAGGAGAGCCGTCCAGGAGAGCAGCCAGCCTGCACTGGGGCTTGTGTGCATGCGAAATGCAGTTTTATTTTGTGAGTATCTGGGATTTGGGGAGCAATCCATTACAGTAGCACAGCCTATCCTTTCTTAGTTAATACACGTATTACTCAAAGCAATTTGCTTTCTCTGGATAATGTCACTCAACTTCTCTTTGTATAACTAAGAGGAACCTTTTGCATGCATCCAACTTGAACAAAAAAGTTTGCTTCAGGTGGACTTCCATACTGACTCCCAGTCTTTAAAGAGGTTGGCATTTCTAGGGCCACACCTTTATCCATCAGCGTGGCTGAGTTATGCTGTGGTAACTAACAGCCCCCAACTCCAAGTGGCTTATACCAATATAGGTTTATTTCTTGCTCAAGTCACATGTCCATTATTGGGCTGCTTATGCCCTACTCCATGGCGTCTTCATTGTGGGATCCAGAACCATAGCATATAGCCTCTAACTGGGGCATTGCTGGGCTCATGCAAGAGGGAAATAGAGCCCAGTGACCATGTGCTTCTGCTTGCAAGTGAAAAACATCACTTCTGCTTGCATGTGATGGACCAAAGCAAGTCACATGGCTAAAGCTGATGTCGCATATAACCCTCCTACGGAGAAGAACATCACAGGAGGGGAACTGGAATATATGGAGGATAGTGATGCCGTCTATCACAACCCTCAAAGGACACTCTTCTTAATTTCTCATCTTGACAGTCATCCTGTTATTTTTAAAAGGTACAGAATAGATTTCTGGTGAGACCGTGCTTAATTTAAATTCTTTGGAAATATATCCCTTTCTAGCATTGAATCTGGAGATATGCAAACATATTAATGGAAAGACAAGAATGTCAACTAACCCAAAACTCAGTGCTCCTAAAATAACATTGTGGAAAAGAACGCTAACCACTTTCTGCTCCCATCTCTAGTCATCTTCTCTTTTTGTTAGCCTCATAAGATAACTTTCTTGGACTGTGTTACTTTTCTATTGTTTCTATAACAATTACCATAAATTTAGCAGCTTAAAGCAGTGTCAATTTTTTATCTCACAGTTCTGCAGCTTAGAGGTCTGGGCACAGCACCCAAGACTGCTTTGAATCTTTCAAGGTTGAAATCAACATGCCAGTGGGCATGTCATCTGGCAGCCCTGGGGATGAGCTTATTTCCGGGCTTATTCAGGACTTGGGCCAGAAGCCGTTCCATGCAGTGGTCGGGCTGAACGATCCATTTCCCTGCTGGCTGTTGGTTGGGGGTTGTTGTAGTTTCTGGAGGCCACCTGCATTCCTGTTACATACTCCCTTCTTCCACCTTTGAAGCCAACAACAGTAGATGGAGTCCTTTCCGTCCTCTGTCTCTCTCTGACCTTCCCTTCTTCCCCACTGCTCCCCTGCCTGCCTCTTCTGCACGTCTCTCTGATTGAGTCTTCTGTCTTTCTGCTTTTAAGGGCTCATGTGATCACATTGGGCTCACCCACCCAGATAATCTCCCTATTTTAAGGTCAGCTGATTAATAACCTTAATTCTATCTGCAAAATCTCTTTGCAGCTGTACCTAGATTAATGTTTGATTGACTAGACCGGGGGTGGAAATCTTGGGGAGACATCTTTAGAATTCTGCCTACCATATGGGTTTTAGTTATATCTGTGCACCAGATAATAACTTGGCAAATAGCCTTAAACCTTTTTATCTTGCAGTAAAGGCCAGTGGGTTCTCCGGTATGAAAATCCACTCCCTAGAAAAGTCTGTAAGCAAGGATAGTCCTGGACAAAATGATTCTCCTGACCAGATGTTGAGGTGGGAATGGAAGTTTACACCCATATTCCTCAGTACCTCACTCGGTGCTCAGCCGCACGGACAGGGCCTGGGTGTTTGCTGCTTCTGCTATTCTCGCCATGGCGGCTGATGAACAACATATACACCGTCTACTTAAGCTCCAAGCAAATTCTGAGGGCCTCTGTCATGTGTAGCAGAGTCTTTTTTTTATTTCATTATATTATGGGGGTACAGATATTGTTAGGGTTACATA
>VBSM01000662.1:9222606-9253103 GCA_008086735.1 Cheirogaleus medius
AATTTTATTTAGTTCATAGAAATGGCCACCTTAAGATGGCTCGAAACCTTCTCCCACCCCTCTCCCTCAGCCCGTCATACAGCATCAGCTTTGCTGGGCAGTGGGGTGAAGGTGTTTGCACATTACTTATCAGTAGAAAACCTGAAAGTGTAATGATTACTGAAATTAATAACAGGAAATTTAGGTGGATTCTAATGGGAAGACTCTTTTCTTCCCCACCCATGTTTCTCTGAGCCCATATGAAAAGGAAGTCCCACCTACCCTTTCATCCTTTCTGGGAAGTTCCTGAGAGGGGGTTTCTGTGTTTCTTTCTACCTCTTGCATGCTATTCTTTAAGTGAGGAGGAGTAGTAAACCTGATGGGTAAGAGTCTGTTATACTCTGGGCTGGGTCCAGTGTCCTAGAGGGTAGGTTTGCTTTAAAAGCAGGAACAGACATCACGTGTTCTCTCCTGCTCTGACCATGCATAGCTAGGTAAGGACAGTGTGCTCTCTCCTATTCTTCGTTTCGTATAAGAGTTGCAGCCTGGTCAGGTTGGAGCCTGCTTTCTGGAGGCTGGCCTGGGGGTAACTCACTCTCCTCGGCTTTCTTGGCCTCTCTGTCCTGCTGTTGACGGGCCTGTGGAGCAGCTGGTTGGGTAGGAATTTATGTCATCTTCTTGGTAGGCCTGACATTCCCAGCTCTGGACTCAGGAAAGCCCCATTTTGGCCTCAGGTCCAAGCTGAGTGTTTTGGTTATTCCTATAATCTCAGGAGAACAAATAAGACCTTCAAAAAGCATGGCACTAAGTTCACAATCTGTAAAAGATGGCTGAATTTGACTACAATATCAGCTAGATGGTCAATATTCTCAATATTTAAACTATCCTAAAAATGATACGAAAATGTCAAAAAACTCAAATAAAACTATGAGCAAAGGACATGTATTGGTAATTCATTAAAGAAGAAATAGGTAAAGAAAACTGGTGCCTTCTTTCCACTGTCTCCATCCTATTCCTAGATGATCCCATCTAACCTGTGGCTTTAGGTTCTGTCTATAGACTGCTGATTCTCAAGCTTTTATCTCTAGTCTGACTTCTCCTTAGAGCTTCAGCTTAGTGTCCGTTAGCTCATTGACAACCTTTTCTGCAATGCCAGTCATTTTAAACTTCCCATGTCTAAATCAAATCTGTGGGTTCTCCACCATCCCCCAAACCTGCTTCTCCTCTCTTTGCGAGAAATGGCACTGCCAGTCATCCAGTTGTGTAAAACACAAACTAAGGTATATCCATGATTCATACCTCCCTTTTCCTTGCGCCCACATATAATCTATCAGCAAGTTCTATTGGTCCTGCCTTCTATATTTCTTTATTCTTTTCTCTGTATTTTCTGTAACAGCATAGTCCCTAATCCAAACTACCTAATAAATCTCTCTGCTTCTACCCTGATTACCTCCAACTCATTCTTGTCATAGTAAGATTCAGTAAATAGTCCAGTAATTTTATTACCTGCTTAAAACCTTTCAGTGGCTTTCTGTTTCACATGGAGCAGTGATTTCAAGCTCAGAGTGGTTTTAACTCCAGATGAGATCTGTCAATGTCTGTCTGGAGACACTTTTGTTTGTTACAGTGGGGTGGAGGAAGGGGCAGAGTCTCCTGCTGGCATGCAGTGGGCAAAGGCCAGGGATGCCACCTAATATCCTAACCTGCAAAAGATAGTCCCCACACCAAAGAATTTTTCAATCCAAAATGTTAATAGTGCTGAGGTTGAGAAACTCTGGTATACAAAGTCCATGCTCCCTGTCTTAGGCTATAAAGCCTTTTGGGATCTGGCCCTGCCCACTTCTCAACCTCATCTTTTGTTGCTTTTCTTTTCTGTCCCTCTTCCTTCTTTAAAAGGTCTTCTTTCTTCTGTAGAACATGCCAGGCTGGTCCTTGTCTCTGGGCATTTGTCTTTGCTATCACATCTTCCTGTTTAATTTCCTTGCTAGTACTTTTTACCATCATGAATTTTCTTTCTTTGGCTTGTTTACAGTGGTATTAGTTTTCTAGGGGTGCCATGACAAAGTATCACAGAATTGGTGACTGTAAGCACAGAAATTTATGTTCTAACTCTTCTGGAGGCTAGAAGTCTGAGGTTCATGCATCTGCAAGGCCAGTTTCTCCTGAGGCCTCTCTCGCTGACTTGTCCATGGCTGCCTTTCACTAGATGTTCACACCGCCTTCCCTCTATGTCTGAGTCCAAATTTCCTCTTCTTGTAAGGACATCAGTGATATTGGATTAGGGCCCCCTAATTCTAACTTAATTACCTCTTACAAAAACCTGTCTCCAAAGTCACATTCTGAGAATGTGACTCCTTAGTTACATTCTAAGGTGCTCGGGGTTAGGACTTCCACTTACGAATGTGGTGTGGGGCACAGCTCAGCCCACAACACGTGTGTATTGTTCATGTTCTCCCCGCCAAAATGTAAGTCCCACAGTGGAAGAGGCCTCATCTATCTTGTTTGATGCTGCATTGGAAACACTTACATTGATACCTGGTATGTAGCCAGTACTCAATAACTATTCACCAATAGATGAATAAACTTGAACAGTGACAATAGCTATAGGATTTGATCACTGGTAACATGTGAGGGCAAGGCAGGGGAAAGCCTTAAATGATTCCTAGGTTTCTAGTTTAGATGAATAGTGGTATGCTTCAACATGATAGGAAACAGAAAAAGATCAGGATTTGGGGAAAAAGCTTTGGACATACAGAGTGAGAGACACTTGGAATACATTTGAGTGGAAAAGTTAAGAAGATTTTGGATATATGACCTGGAGTGCAGTAAAGAGATCTTGGGCAAACACATAGATTTGAGGAATATCAATTTATTGCAAGTAAAATCTGGATGGCAGATGAAATCATCCAAATAGAACATGCATAGGAAGTGGCCTAATATAGAAGCAAGAAAAATACTAGTGGAGAAAGAAAAGTTTGATTGAGAAGTGTTAGGAGGTAGGAGGGTAGCAAGAAGCGAAGTATCATAGCATCAAAAGGGAAAAGATATTGAAAGGAGTGGTCACTTAGGTCAAAGGATAAAAAAGTATTTTTCAAAGACTGTTCCAAAGAATAACTCTCCCTCGAAATACTCTTTGGAGGAAGATTCTGTGGTCAACTAATTAGGAGGAATGCTGAAATCTATATACTTCTCTTGTAGAATCACAAAATACATTAGCATAATAATGTCTCTGAGAAGTCTTGTCATAGAGAAACCCATACATTATAATTTCCAGGTTAATGTTTCCTAAGTTTATGATTTGGGCATGAATATCTCCCCTTTCCTCCTATATAACTATTATTAATAATAGCACACAGAAATAGAGTTCAAAGGAATACTCTTTGGGGAACAATGCTGTAGGGTAAACAATTCAATAAGCATTGAAAAGATTTTTTTGCATTTGACAATTAGGGGTTTTACTGGCCTGTCTGGGTGGTTTCCATAGAGTGGTGGGGCCTGAGGGTGAATTGGGAGGGGTGGAATTAAAGCAGTAGGCATTATGTGCTCCTTCTATGAGCTTGACCTCAAAGAGGAGGAAAATGTGTCTTGGGTGGATGATTGTGTAGGTCAAATAATTTTTTTTTTTTTGAGACAGAGTCTCACTCTGTTGCCTGGGCTAGAGTGCCATGGCATAAGCCTAGCTCACAGCAACCTCAAACTCCTGGGCTCAAGCGATCCTCCTGCCTCAGCCTCCCGAGTAGCTAGGACTACAGGCATGTACCACCATGCCCAGGTAATTTTTTCTGTATATTTTTAGTTGTACAGATAATTTCTTTCCACTTTTAGTAGAGATGGGGTCTCACTCTTGCTCAGGCTGGTCTCGAACTCCTGACCTAGAGCAATCCTCCCGCCTCAGCCTCCCAGAGTGCTAGGATTATAGGTGTGAGCCACCATGTCCAGCCCAAATAATTATTTTTTGAATGAAAAGGACATGACTAAGTTTGTAGACAATATAAATATTGAGGAATAGTAGCAAGAAGAGTTGAATAATCAATAATCAATAGTAGAACAAAGTCTCCAAGGAGATGGGAGAAATTAAGATCAGGAGAATGTTCTCTCCTTTTTTTGCAGACTGGAGAAAAGGAAAGGAGACAATGTAGTTGTAGATGTAGGTTGAGAGGTTCAGGAAGCCTGTGATAGCCTCAGATTCTTGGAAAAGAACATGTATTCAGAATTTGTCTTTGGTGCTGAAACAAAAGGTGCCCTTCTCTCCCCCAAAATCCCAAGAAAATGCTCATGTATACTCTTGCTCACATAAAAATCCGTTCCAAATGTTGTCATTATTACTGCTATGATCAGGGCATCACCTGCCTCCTTTTGGGGACTCTTATAATGGCATCATTGTCCTATACCTTTCAGCATCTAGTTTCTTTCAGGTCTCTGCTTCTGGAGGAGAGACTCATTTTATGTATTTCTGTCTCCTGTTACCTTTCACAGAGCAGGGTGCCGTAAACATTGTGAAATGATTAATGAGTCACAGGTGGCATTATAATCCACCCACTACTGAGAATTCCATGACTAACTTTAATTGTAATTTGAAGCATTCTAGTACTGGGGTGTAATTACACAATTCAGTTCTGTACACTTTCAGTGGTAAATCTTACATGGAGATTTCCTCCTGATCTGATTTCGCCCCATTGTTTTCATGATCCATGTCCAATTCAGTTGATTACATCCCAGATTGCTGATCTCAGGTTGTCCCAAAGTGTATTGTCTTTGTAGTCCTGTGTGTAAAGCATTTATCAGAGTATAAGACACATAATTAAAGATCAATAAATGGTAGTTATTATCATTATAATAGATTGAACCCATAACAAAGAAGCGCTACATTACCGAGGTTACAAAGTTTTATATTTCTCAATTATCTAGGTATTTTTTTAGTTTTCTGCCCTTTATCTCCACATTTTCTTTCATAATATTTTCCCCTTATGAATGATTTACTCCTTTGCATATACCCTATCCTCTTAATTTTTTACCACCAACTATCTTATTTATATTTATTTAATATGAATATATTACTTAATATACATATTTATACTTTGACTTTTTTCTCTTCCCACTATTTCTCTTATTTTATTTCTCTTAATTTCAAGCACTCCAAAATGTCATTCTTTTATTCATTTCTCCCTCAATCATCAATTGGCAAAGAAACTTGAAAGTCATCATGTTTTTATTTCCATGTACCCAACAAATATTTATTTGTTGGGCACTTACTGCATACTAAATACTGTTTCTGACACTGAAGATACAAACATGGTAAATCAAAAAAGCCACTGTCTTTATTGAGCTTATATTCTAATGAAGGACATAGACAATGAACAAGTTAAGTTTAGGTAATTAATGAACTTGCAAACATTGATTTCTTAGATTGGATCAATAAATAGAAAACTAACTTAAGGAAATGTGTGGCTTGGGCAGAAAATATACCTGGAGCAAAGACTATAGGTGAGCTGGATCTGAAATGCCAGACTAAAGAAGGGAAGGAAGTTCATCAGGTCATGTAATAGAGCAACTCTGTAGGATTCACAATGGAAAGACCCAAAATGCAGTGACGTATGCAATGTGTGGATGAGAGTGGGTAGCTTTTAGAGGCGTAACCCTTTCAGTTAATTCTATCACTATTGTCTGATAGCAGCCCTACTTAAGGGTTGTGGCTAATAACCCTTTAGGCATCTATGTTTTGTTGGGATCTTAGTAACAGTGGAAGGCATCTATGAAACATACTTTATGATTTGGGCCTTCTGTCTAGGTTTTTAAACAGGCAGGCAAGTGCCATTGTATGGATGAAAGTATCTCATTCCCTAATGGATGCCAGAAACTTTCTCTATTTCAGGAGAAAAAGGCTACTGAGAAAATTATTAATTCGATTATGGATATATTGAACTTTTGGTGTTTATGAAATCTTTAGTCAGAAATGGCCAGTTAGTACTTCGACACACAGATCTAGAGTTTAAGATGGGGAACTGAGCTGGAGACAGAATATTTGGTATTGTCTCACCCATGGCAATGAATGAGATTGCCCAGCAAAGATGTGCTCTTTTTTTTTTTTTTTCCTTTTTAATGTTTAGAGCAGCATGCAAGGTCAGGAAGGAAGTGACGGTGGACACGGGCTAACTGGGAGGAAGTTGAGGGGATCACTGGATTAGCAGATCTGGTTAAGAAAAGAGCAGCATAAGGAGAGCTGGATGAGAGAGATGGAAGAGTAAACGCTTGTGTTCAGGGAGTGGGATGACTGAATTTAAATTATTCTGGGTGACACAGTTGTGGGTGTGCCCACCGGGTGACTGAAGGTGAGGAGAGGTCCCGTGGAAAGGACTGTTAGGCAAGCACAGAGAGGTGAGAGTGATGAAGGTACAGAAGAGACTAAACCATGGAGGGGCTCAGATGTCAGGAGGTGAGTGAGGACACCAGAATGTGAGGTATGGTGAGCTGCAGTATTGAGAAGACAACTGGCCCCAGCTGTCCCCCGGAGGGATGACTATGGAGTGGAGGCATAGGTTCTTCTAGAGCCAGGCATAGCTTGGATAGGTTGCATTTTCAAGGGAATATTAGTTGTTGAGGATGTGGCAACTTAGATCTCTGTGGGTCTCCATTGCATTGGTTCTGAAGTCAAAGCCGTTGGTGTTCCACCTTGTACTAGGGCTTCTGGATGGAGGTCCTTGTCATGAGGGGTCTGGACTCCAGACACTGTACACAGCACACTTTCAAGGAATCCATATTAGCTGTTATCCCTGAACGCCTTCAAGTATGTCATCCTATAGGGTTTTGTGCAAGTTCAGACTGGGGTCGGGGAATAGGCAATATCTGTTTCTGGGTGCCCTATGGAGTGAATGGAAATGAGGAGTTGAAAACTGAGAATGGGAGCTATTGGGGGCAGCATGTGTGGAGCTGAAGGATTGAGGAGGAGGGAACAAATACCAGGGAAAAGGTCAGAGCAAGGTGAGGGGCCAGAAGTCACTTCCCACATCACTTAACCAAGGAGGTAAAATAAAAGGATTAGCAGATCACATGTATCCCAGACAGAAGACAGATGGTCAGATACGGAGTGGATAAAAAATGAGATCTAGTTATGAGGGTGAAAGTAAAGGGGAGTCTGGTTATATGGTATATGGCACATGGTTAGCTTCATATTAACAACATGTTGTTGTCTTTGCAGAAAGTATACAATTAAAAAAAATTAAAAACATGGCTAGATTGGACAATTAACTCTTGGCCACTTCCAACCAGTTAAGGTGATCTTGAACAACCTGTTAAAGTCTATGGCACTCTGTTTTCTAATCTGTAAAACTTAAGCAATTGGGTCAGGTGATCTCTGAAGTTCTAATAGTTCTGTGATTCTATATCATTTATTCTTTTCTCATTCAGATCCCAAATATCTTCCCCCAACCCCCAGAGTACACCCTCCAGGGCCTCAAATCACACTGAAGAGATCCACTGCTTTTAGGCAAGTCCATCCCTGTATATTTATTTTCTTTCTAACATCTTGGGTTGAAGTAACTGCAGATGAATGGGGAAAGATAACTCATATCCTTCTGGAAATCTGAATGACCTAAATTCTCCAGAATGGAACATTACTGTATTGTTTATATTTTGTTTCTTTGTTACCAGGCAATCAATATGGAGCCCATTGGGATGTTGCGTGCCCAGTTGGGTTTTGTGCCTCATCACGTTTGCAGAGAGAAGAGTGTGAGGTTTGCCCTGGGGAGTGGAGGAGGCTGAAAAGAAGGCAAAGAGTGAAGGTGGAGAAACAAGATGTCGGTGGTGGAGAAAAACAGGGAAGAGAAAACAATGTCATGGTAGTGCTGAGAAGGAATGGAAAGACCTTTCTTCTTGGGAAGGGCCAAAGGTGGTACAACCCAGCTAATGACTATGCAGGGGCATCTGGCCTCCAGAAGTAAGAGATCGTACAGTGCCTACTCCTTCAAAATGGTGAGCTTCATGAACTTTCTTGTTTGTCTGATGTGGATATTGCCTACCCAGCAGATGTGTTCCATAGCATTTCTTGGTGGGAGTCGACCTAATCAATGGGAGGGAATAGACTTCGAGAGGAGGGTATTGCTCACATGATGGCTTTATACTTTTTTTTTTATTTAATTTTTTTTTATTTCAGCATATTATGGGGGTACAAATATTACAGTTATGTAAATTGCCCACACCCCCCTCCCCCCTCGAGGCAGAGCCTCAAGCATGACCATACCCCATACGTTGCACATCTTACTCATTATGTTTGTATATACCCATCCCCTCCTCCCCCCCTCCCACCTGCCCAACACCCGACAAATGTTATTCCTACATGTCCACTTAGGTGTTGATCCTGTTAATACCAATTTGCTGGTGAGTACATGTGGTGCTTGTTTTTCCATTCTTGCTTTATACTTTTATTTGAGGAGCTAAGATGGGAGGATTTGGATAAGGGACTGAAAGTTGCATTCTTTGTTTCCATGTTGAAATATAAGAGTTGGACTGTGCAAACCACTTTTTTCTCTTTTATTTATTACCACACATTTAATGTGTGTCAGTAAGCTGCCCCTTTTCATTGGCTGGCTGAAGTACAGAAACAATACCCTATATGAAGGCGGAGCAAAGCCATAAGCAAACTTAAACATGACTTGATGCCATGATGTGGCTCAATGGTCATCTTGTACTAAGTATTTCTCTACTCCACACACACACACACACACACACACACACACTCAGCACTTTGTAATAACTCAGGAGATCATGGATTTCTCTTTCCTTTACCCACTCAATCCTTCTAATAAGCTGAATTTGGGTGGGAAGGTAGTCAGAGGGAGGAAAAGTTGACCCTAATTTACCATTCTTGACGGACATCTATATTTAAAAGAAGAAAATTCAAATGCCAGCTTTATAAATGTGGCAACAGCTTTCACTGTTACTTTTGTGGGCTTCAGGGAGGATATACAATCTTCTCAGAAGTTCATCCTGACGGTGATTCTTTTGTGATTTTTAAAGGGAACTTATTTTGGAAGTGAAATGACTGAGAAATGACTATAATTGACAGGGGCAGAGACATTAGAAAAGATGTGAGGTTGGCACAACAGCCTTGGGAGGATAAAATAATCCAATGAAGAGCTTAGCTCAAGTTGGATCTTTCAGAATCTGGTATGTCTCTTCAATTTTATGATTTTATATCCATTCAGCACCACATCTAATATATTTTTAATATTCATTTAATTCATTTTTAATAATGTTCTCTATCATTAAAAATAGCCAGAAGAAATCTTTTTTTTCATATGGAAATGGTTAAAAACAATTTAGGGAGAATTTTAAAGAAACAATTCTTAGTAAGGGTTGGCTAATTGACAGCTACTAAAACAGGCTTCAGAGAGTGTAACTGGAATGTGTGCCCTTCAAATTATGGGAGGAATTAATTAATTCCAGATGAATCCAGGACAGTTCTACAAGCATAGGATGGTCTAAATTTCATGTTGTATAAATATTTTTTCATTGAAGAATTGGTACCAGTTACCTCACGATTGGTTCACTGGGTTAAGAATTAAAAGATCTGAAGTTTGGATAAATAAAATAGATACATAGAATGAAGTATCTGAAACTATTATGAAGGAAATTTTAAAACAATTGCTTATTATCTTTAATTCAACTTAATAACCACGACTGTTAAACGTAAAAACCTCATGTCTGCTATTTGGCTCTCTCTTCTGCCCCTTTTTCTTCTTTTTCTTGTACTTCTATTTAAAATATTTCAGCGACAACTTGAGTAATAGTTAATCTGCTTCTATCTTTCTGGACACAAAAATACAGTGTCCCCAATGTGTGGGAACCAGTCCTAGTGCAGTGGGAAGGAAATTAAATTTGGATCTCAGGTTCTTAGAAGGAGTCCCCAAAGGAGAGTCCAGCGCCTGGTTAAAAATGCATGCGTGAGTTTTCAGACCTGACCATAGGCGATTACAATGGCTTTTCTTGGCAGGCCTCCTGGGGAAAGCTTTGGGCAGCCAAAGCAAGGCCATCTCTGCAGGGAGCTGCTCAAGGATCCGCCTCCCCCGCCCCTCCCCCTCCGCCCACCAGGGCGCTGTCACCTGTTTACATTGCTAGCCCAGACACCTTCCTTCCTATGTCTCCATGGGAGATCTTGGGCAGAGGGCTTCTTGAGGCTCCTTGGCTGAGACCTTCTTATGGGGGAGGACACATCAAGACACTTTTCCTCAGTCTGACTCAGTACCCAGGACTTTTCCACTCCTAGCCCCTTCCCCCTTTCCCTCCCCAACTCCCTTTTGCGGGGTTCCTCAACCGTGAGAGGATCCTCATGTCTGTGCTGACCTGTCTCTCAACCCGCACGCCCCTCCATGGGAGAAAATCGAACACAGGAGTCGGTACTTCCTCCAGTGTTAGCCTCTTTCTTATGCCATCTCGGTTGGTGATTAAAAGGTTAAATCTGTTATCTTTGACTGGTTGTTTCAATAGGCTACTCTGCCAGGGGGCAGCTCAGAGCTGGTTCTCAGGTCAGCTGAGCTCCTGGCAGCCCAGCCGCTTTGACTCTTACTGGTTGTGTGACCTTAGGAGAATCATTTAATTTTTCTGAGCTTCATTTTATCATCTGTAAAATTAGGACAATAATCCTTACTCCATGAAGTTCTTATGGGGATTATACAAAGTGCTTGTGAAAAGTACCTTACCCAGTAGATTGCTATTCAGTTTTTAATTAATCAGATGCAGAAACTGAAACAGAAACAGGTGGTCACTTATCCAGGGTCCTTTAGGCAGAACTTACATGTTTTCCTAAAATTCCTTGGATTACATTGTATGGTACATATGGTAAAGTATTTTTTTTTTAATTGACTAGAGTGCCGTGGTGTGATCATAGCTCACTGCAACCTTAAACTCACAGGCTCAAGTGATCCTCCTGCCTCAGCCTCCTGAGTAGCTAGGACTACAGGCATGCACCACCATGCCCTACTAATTTTTGCATTTTTTGTAGAGATGGGGTCTTGCTATATTGCTCAGGCTGATCTTGAACTCCTGGGCTCAAGCTATCCTCCCGCTCTAGGCAGCAAAGTTCTTTTATGTGTAAATATTACCTGTGGGTGTAGTTACTTGTTAGCATCTGATCATTTTCTTTGTTACCATTTCTGGTTAATTCTCTGGGAGGGAAAAGTTTTCTGTCTTCCTGGCAGCATTTATTTTGATGCTTTTTGTCAGATACCTTTCCCCCTCAGAGCTGACATTTATGTTGTATGGCAGATAAGTTAATGTGACAAAGAGATACTGCAGGAAGATTAAAGCTCCACAAGGGGATAAATAAATGTCATTCCTCAAACAGAAACCAGAAAAGAAAGCTTCAAGATTCTCAGCTTCATTCTCAGTTGTGTTGTTAGAATAAATAGGTTCTCTAATAGCAGAAGGACCTTCAGATAAAGATCTACAGGTGATGTAGGATAAAACTTAACCACTAACAAACCTAACAAGATAGTATTTCCCAAGATTACAACTTATCTGGGAAAGGCACTAGGGATGACTAACTTTATTGCCCTATATCATCCTTTAGGATCTCAAGGAGATATAAGAAAGAAGGCAAGGTAAATAACCCAGATCATGTTCATACTTGACAGGCAGAAGCTCTAGCATGAGCTAATAGGTATCTAGAACTCTGCCCAAATTGGGAGAGGTTAAACTACTTTTCTTAAAGCCACATATCTGAAAGATGTTTTTTGCTGAGTTCCTTGTTAGGTTTATTTTATTGTATTTTGAGTTTATTTTCAAATAATATTGCACTTGAGTTGGCTCTAAGCAGTTCTCAGTAATTGTCTGATCTTGACTTTGGCTTGTCTCATCGTTTGAACACCAAGTCTGAGGATGGGCAGATCTCAAATCATGAATCACAAAACAATATTGACTATTTCTATCACATGTAAGACATTGAGGCTTTGAGGGGAAAAGTGGATTTGTCCTAGTTGTGGCAAAGTTTTATTTATATCAATTAGCTCATGCTAGATCTTCTTTTGTGACAAATATGGGCACCATCTGGATTCCTGACGTTAGCTTTGGTCAATCATCAAAGCAAGCAGGTGCTACCCAGGAGACACACACACACACACACACACACACACACTGACCCTTTATTGATCCTCTATAACTCAAATAAGTACCCTCCACTTATTGCTCCTTATATGTGCCCGCCAACTTCTGAGATGTCATTCTGAGATTTCTGCCACTACTAAGTTTTCTGACTTTTTCCGTCCTCTCAGTTTTCTAAGTATCATAAGGGCAGCATTGGAATGGGGTGAATAAATCTGTTTCATAGACAGCCACTCTGTCCCTTTCCCTACCCCATGCTTACCAGAAAATTACTGGTATCTAGCACGGCTAAAAGTCAAGGACCAACAACATTTTCCATGGAATATGAAATCCATTCCTAAAACTCATTACCTCTCAAATCCAATCTCTCTTCTCCATTTCCTCAGCAATGGCCCTCATTAAGCCCAGCATTAGTTCTGACATGGTTTAATGTAACTGACCAGGGGCTCTACCTGTTACTCAGCTTATCTTCCCTCCAACACCCCCCTAACCCTGCCTGTACATACACACATTTGTATACACCCCACACTTGGATTGGTCTAAACAAGTAAAAATTAACTTGAGTAAAAGCAAATAACTTGCTGAAACACAAAGACAAAAGAAAATTTTCTTCACATTATAAATAAGTTATAGATGGTAAATTAGAATTTGTTGTGAACCACAGTCAAGAAAAGAAATAAGAAGTATTGGAGTCTGGGGATATTTACTACCTTCAGTATTTAATATGAACAGAATGAATTAACACAATTCGAGTCTGGTATGTACAATGGCATGATGTATGTGCTTTGTAACTGAAATAATGTATATTATAGTTACTTTGTAACTGTAAACTGAAATTCATACCCAAGGTGTTATTGTCAACAGATTCTCTAAAGGAATGACCGTCATTGAAATGAATAGCCATAGAGGAATAGAAGCCCTCTAAGGTTTTTGCCCTAGTTTCCCTGAACTTTTTGACATTTGGCAAGTCAATTAATCTCTCTGGGTGTGTGTTTCCCTGCCTTAGTCCGTAAGATCACTATGAACTCAAATTTGATAATGGGCATAAAAAAACTTTGAAAAATATAAAATTGTGTGCAAATGTAAGATTTTATTATTTTAAAACAGGTGGGAATGTGATAGTTAATATTTATTACTCTCAACCTCAGGTGGGCCTCAAAGATGCAGAGTATACCCCCAGGGAGAAGAACTTTGCCAAACCCAAAGTTCTTCGAGCAATTTCCCTTTCAAAGGGTATACATACCTTGGCTCATTCATTCACTTACAATTCTTGTACAATTAAATGTCTTATTTGAAGAACCTGATGTGAGATTCCCTTTTCTTACACTAAGCCCCAAACACAAGCATTGCTCCATCTCAGGATGGCTTAACAAACCAATAGCTTGTACGCCTGAACATGTGAAAAAGTTCTGAATTATCCCAAGTGCTCTGAGGAAGGCATACTCTTGTTGGAATCTATTTCTCCTAGATTCTTCTAGGATATACTTGATTGTGGATTTCTACAGTATGCCTACAATTGTGAAATGTATAATTGACTATGAAGCGGAATTATGAAGGCGTTCCTTCCCTCAAGGAGCTTATAATCTAGCTGGGGGAGTAGGGAGCAGAAGTACATCTATGAAATGAATAGACACAAATACAAGTCAGTACTGATTTAGATACCTATTGATGACCTTTTTTTTTTTTTTTTTTTTTTTGAGACAGAGTCTCACTCTGTTGCCCGGGCTAGAGTGCCGTGGCATCAGCCTAGCTCACAGCAACCTCAAACTCCTGGGCTCGAGCAATCCTCCTGCCTCAGCCTCCCGAGTAGCTGGGACTACAGGCATGTGCCACAATGCCCGGCTCATTTTTTCTATATATTTTTAGTTGGCCAATTAATTGCTTTCTATTTATAGTAGAGACGGGGTCTCGCTCTTGCTCAGGCTGGTTTCGAACTCCTGAGCTTGAGGGATCCGCCCGCCTCGGCCTCCCAGAGAGCTAGGATTACAGGTGTGAGCCACCGCGCCCAGCCTATTGATGACCTTTTAAAGGCATACTCTAGGTGGAGTGGGAAAACATAATCCACCTTGTCTTTGAACACTTTATTATAGTAATTCAGTCAATTCTAGGAGCCAGAAAAATACTATTGAGTGGCCTCCTTTGAAATTATTTTACCAATCATCTGGTAGAGTGGGGAGGTGAATGCCACAAATAAGTTCTCTTCATCATTCTTCTTTTCCTCCACACTTCAAAAGGAAAAACCCCTTCTGTCTCTAGAATTCTCATGAAAAACCAGCAAAATAATCCAGTGGTACTGCTAAGATTAGTAACCCAACCTCTGCTTGCCTGGTGCATTTCTAAACCACATATGTCAAGGCCAATTCTACGTATAGGTCAATGTGTGGTTTCCTACATGCGGCCGCTCTGGGGAGAGAAAGCTGGACTGTTTTCTCATGAAGAAAGGTGCTCACTGAAGAAAAGACTAGGTAGAGATGGTGGGCTGAAAAAACACAGGAAAACCTGAAGGTCATCTTATTCATCTGGAAATTCTCCCATTGGCCACTGACCCTCCCAGGCCATGACTCTTGTTCTGAGTAGGCGAACAGGCCCCAGGCCACAGGAAGGGTGGTGTGGCATGAAGGGTTGAGTGAGGAATGAGTGGTCAATCTGGTGGGCTGAATGCCTGTTTCTAGTCTCTCTTGCATTAATAGGGACAAGGATTGATGCTAAGAGATGCTTGAGGACTGAGGAAGAACGAAAGAGATTTTCTTGGATATCTTCATGGGATGGTAGAGGAATTTTGGAGGGGAGGGTGAGAGTTAAGGACATGGGTGACTACTATGAGGAAATTGGCTAATTGTCAGTCCCTGGGTAGTGGGTCCTGGGAAATGGCTTGGGACATTCTCATGTCAGAATATTATATTCCTTAGTGAATTTAGGAGAAGGGTTGATTTTAAAGGAAGAACCTGGTAATTTTTCCATACCTCTTTATGCTCAAAAGGGATCTTGTATTATATTCTGTTAGGTCATTTCTCCTACATTGAGGCCGTGTAAGGTAATGATTAAAAGTTAAAAATCTTAGCTAGATAATGTGATTTAAAAATCCATTTCTATCACTTAATAGCTGTGTGACCTTGGGAAATTTACTTAACCTCTCTGTGCCCCAGTTTTCTTATCTATATATTGGAAATAAATAGAAGTATTTATCTCACAAAGTATTGCAAGGATTGAGTTAAAAGATACAACATACTTGGTACATAGTCAGTACTCAATCATTTTTTCCCACAGAAATTACATGCAAACCAAGCCCAAGCCGAGGCTGCACAGCCTCGTGATGCAACACGTGGATTTTGTACTTAAGTTGGATCTGGGTTCAGTCCAGTTGTGCCTCTTTCTTGTTATGTGATCTGAGCCAAGTTATTTAATTTTTCTAAGAATCATTTTCTTCATCTTTCAGTTAGGGTAATAGTGACATTTTAGCTCATAGATTGTTCTGAAGAATAAATGAGATGATATACACAAAGTTATCATCTACCTTTTCCTCCTTAAAAAGAAGAGCTGAGAAAACATCATCTTTCCTATGAAAGAACAGAATCATGATCCTGAAACGATTCCTTATGTGCCTTCCTTATATCCTTCTCAGCTCTCCCTCACACTCTATTCTCCCTTTCATTGCAAAACCGAGGAGGGGAGGGAGAGGAGGACAAAAGCTGACTTAGCACATGCCCCCTCTTCTCACAGATGATCACAGCTGGCACTGGCTCCGTAATTTGTGGGACTCTGTGTAAAATGAAAGTGCAGGGCACCTAGTTAAAAAATCATTAAGAATGTCAAGATAGTGACAGCAGAGCATTAAACTAAGTATAATGTCCTTCTAAGCACATGAATGTCTGTGACTACACAGGCCACGTGCCCATGAAGCTGATGGCCCTGCTGCCAGGCCTGGGGCAGTGGAAGAAGGTGACAAGTTGAAGCTTCTGTTGGTGTGAAGCCAACATATCTGTTCCTTCTATCTCGGAGCCTGGTTGAGCCATGGAGCTTTACGATGGGCTGTCAGCAGCTCTCTGCCCCGGGAGCCTGAAGGTTGGGAATATGAGGTGACAGAGACAGCCCCAACCCACTTCTGAGGGGAATTGGAGAGAAATTGGGTTAGAACTGTTCTGACCCAATCAATCTGATCAGTTCTTAGGAAAACCTCATAATTGTAAGAGCAAAGATCACTCATGGGAAAAACAGTTACAGTAATATTAGTTACTGGAGAGAGAATGTGTGTGTGCGCGTGCGTGTGTTATAATGCAAAATGTTCATCTTCCTGGTCTAAGTCTCAGTTGATTTCTTATGCTTAGCAAAGCTTGTTCGATGCTATTCACGCTACTTGTGGATGTTCATCTGAAGATGAGACACCTGCAGAGGATAAGGAAGCTTCAGAAGTCAGCAATGCATACCAAAGAGTTACTTGCTACTTTTATCCAGAGTATATCCTGTAGGGGGATTTGGTGAATGACTTTAATTCTATCACATGGCCCAAACTGCCTATATATTATTGTTTTATACCCAGATTTGAGATGGTGGGCCCTGGGGATGCATCAGTGGCCACTGCTGGAGGGGATGTGGGGATAAAAGGGGAGGAGGGAGGGTTCGGAGGGAAGCTGCTAGAGTCAGAGGAAAGAGAAAGGTGGGGAGAGTAAGGTAAGGATTAGAAGAGAGGTCTGGGGAGAAGAAGGTAATGATTGGGGGCTGGGAAGAGAAGAAGAGAGAGCCCGGGAGGAAGGAGTCTAGGTCCGAGGTCCATAAGTTAACCTGTGGGTTAGGAAATCCCAGTGAAGGTGGGCAATCCTAGGACTTTCTAAGATTCTATAGCAGGCCCTTTCCCTTCACAAGTGAAAGTAGACACTGAAGGGCCATAGAGAGAACACTGCTCATTGCAGATCCCCTGGCTCTGTCACTCCTTAACCCTATAGCCTTGGGCGGTCACCTCTCCCCTCTATGATGTAGAGTCCTCATATGCAGAGCAAGGGGGTAAAGCAGAGGGCCTCCAAATCCCAGTCTGAGCCAGGCTGAGAACTGCAGGAGACTTAGAGTGAGTGAGATAGAGGGGAAAGGTCAGTGAGAGCGGAAGGGAAGAAGAGCCTAACCAGGAAGTGTGGGGCGGAGGGAGCTGAGGGAATGCAGGGAGACAAATGGGGCACTAGTGAGGAGGCAACATGATCATTTTTGGCTGTTATACTTCTCCTAATCTGTTTTTCAATCATAGCTTTAATGAGATATTTATATGCCATAAAAATCCATCTTTTTGAAGTGTATAATTCTGTGGTTTTTAGTATATTTATGGAGTTGTATAATCATCACCACTATCAAATTCCAGAAAAATTTTATCACTCCTCCCCAAAATACTGTATCTGTTAGCAGTCACTTCCCATTTCCCTCTCCCCTCAGTCCTTGGAAAGAACACATCTGCTCTCTGTCCTCAAGGATTCACGTATTCTGGACATTTTGTGTATGTGGACTCATACAATATGTATGGTTTCGTGACTGGGTTCTTTGACTTAGTATTGTTTTCAAGATTCATCCATGGTGTAGCATGTGTCAGTACTTCATTTCTTTTTAGTTGTTGAATAATATTCCATTGTATAGCTGTATAGGATTTTGGTTTTCCATTCATTAGGTAATAGATATTTGAGTTGTCTCTACTTTTTGGCTATAATGAATAATGGTGCTATGAACATTCATTCTTATACAAGTTTTCATGTTATATGTTTGCATTTCTCCTGGGTACATACCTAGGAGCAGAATTGCTGGATCATATGATAATTCTATGTTTAATATTTTGGGGGACTATTAAACAATTTTCCAAAATGGCTGAACCATTCTACAATCCCACCAGCAATGTATGAGCATTTCAGTTCCTCTAATCCTTGCCATGCTTCTTATTTTCTTTTTGCTTATAGTTATTCTAATGGAAATGAAATGGTATCTCATTATGGTTTTTATTTGCATTTTCTTAATGACTAATGTTGAGCGTCGCTTTATGTGCTTATTGGCCATTTGTATATGTTCTGTGGAGAAATATTATTCATATCATTTTGATTGGGTTATTGGGCTTTTTATTGTTGAGTTGTAAGAGTTCTTTACATATTCTGAATAAAAATTCCTTATTAGATAATGACTGGGAAATATTTTCTCTCATTTTGTGTTGTCTTTTCATTTACTTAATGGGGTCTTCTGAAGCACATATGTTTTAAATTTTGATGAAGCCTGATTTATCCATTTTTTATTTTGTTGCTCAGGCTTTTAGAGTCATATCTAGGAATGAATCCCAGGTCATTTGTTTTCTTCTAATACTATAATGGTTTTAACTATTGCATTTACCTCTGTGATCATCCATTCTGAATTAATTTTGTGAGGAGAGGGTCCAACATAACAACAACAAAAAAAGCTTTGATGAGAATATTCCCCAAAAGCTTTTGTTGTTGTTGTTGTTAGGTATTGTATTAAATTTGTAGATTAATTTGGGGAATATTCTCATCTTAACAATATCAAGTCTTCTGATCCATTACATGGGATGTCTTTCTGTTTATTTATATCTTTTTAAATGGCTTTTAACAATGTTTTGTCATTCAATGTACAAATCTTACACTTTTTTTGTTAAATATATTCTTAATATTTTATTGTTTTTGATGCTATCATAAATATATATTTTTTATTAATTTCTCTTTCAGGTTGCTTATTGCTAGTATATAAAAGCGCTATTAATTTTGGTATATTTATCTTGTATCCTGAAAATTTGCTGATCTCCTTTATAAATTCTAATAGTCTTTCAGAGGTGCCTTAGAATTTTCTATATATAAGATTATGTTATCTGCAAATAGAGATTTACTCTTTTTTTCTAATCTAAATTCTTATCATTTCTTTTTCTTTCTGAACTGCCTTTACATAATTTCTAGTGCGCTGTGGGATAGAAGTGATGAGAAGAAATGTCTTTTATTCCTGATCTTAGGAGTAATGCATTAGATTCACCATTAATTATAACATCACCTGTGGATTTTTCATAGATGGCCTTTATCAAGTCAATGTAGTACCCTTCTATTTATAATTTGTTGAATGTTTCAAATGCTTTTCTTCATCATTTGAGATGATCATCTGGTTTCTGTCATTTATTCTATTAAAATGATGAATTATATTGAATAATTTTTGTTTGTTAAGCCAACTTTGCATTTCTGGGATAAATCCTATCTCTTAATGGTGTAAAATCATTTTTATTTGTTGTTAGATTTAGTTTGCTGGTATTGTGTTGAATATTTCTGATTCTATATTATTGAGGATATTAGTCTATAGCTTTCTTTATTTGTGATGTCCTTAGTTTTGATTTCAGGGTAACACTGGCCTCATAGAATAAGTTGGAAAGTTTTTCCTCATTTTCTATCTTTTGGAAGAACTTATGAATGATTGTTATTAATTCTTTCTTAAACATTTTGTAGATTTCACCAGTAAAGCCATTCAACCATTCATGCCTGGGCTTTTTTTTTTTTTTAATTTGGAGTGACATTTTAAGATTACTAATTTAATGCCTTTCTTTGTTATAGACCATTCAGATTTTCAATTCCTTCTTGAGTCAGTTTCTGTAGTTTGTGTCTTTCTAAGAATTTGTCCATTTCATTTAAGTTATCTAATTTGTGAGCACACACTTGTTCCCAGTATTCCCCTATTATCCTTTATTTCAGTAAAGTTGGTGATGATGTTCTCTCATTTATGATTTTAGTAATTTGAATCTTGTCTTTTTTTTCTTGGTCAGTCTAACTAAATATTGTAAATTTGTTGATCTTTTATAGAACCGTTAAAGAAAAACCTTATACAAATTAAATTTAACAGAATTTAATTGAGTAAAGAATGATTTGTCAATCAGCCCCCTGAACCAGAATGAGTTTAGAGTGACTCCATGCTTTTTCATGGTCAGAGAGGATTTATGCACAGAAAAAGGAAGTTATGTACAGAAAATGGAAGTGATGTAGAGAAATAGATAAGTTACAATTCAGTGTTTGTCTTATTTGAACAGTTGGTTGCCTTTGATTGCCAAAACTTGGTGATTGGTACATGAGTAGGTTATGGTCTATTTACACATCTAGTTAGGTTACAGTTCATTATGTAGGGAGAAATCTTTAGGCTGAACTTAAAATGTGTAAGGAGACAGCTTTAGGCTGAACTTGATTTAAAGAAAGTTATTTTGGGTTTTGTTCAGCTTTTCTGTTGTTTTTCTATTCTCTATTTTATTTCCACTCTAACCTTCAGTATTCTTTTCCTTCTCTGTGCTTTGCACTTAGCTTATTCTTCTTTCCTAGTTTCTTAAGGTAAAAGGTTAGATTATTGATGCTATCATTTTTCAATACAGGGATTTACAGCTATAAATTCTCCCTGAACATGGCTTCAGCTACATCCCACAAATTTTTGCTGAAACTTATTTATTATTTTAAAAAGCATTGTTTAGTTTCTACATATTGTCATTTTATCAAATTTTCTTTGGTCATTGATTTTTAATTTCATTCTATATGGTCAGGGTGATATTGTGATATAATAAGAAATATATATTTGGTCTTTGTCTCTGGTTAGTCACAGAGTGCCTAAAACCTTTGACATTTTCTGAGTGGTAGGGAAAAGAGGAACACATTTTGTTATTCATAATAAGCCACTTTTAACCATATCTGCATTTATGCTAATGAGGTGACTCTTGGAGGATGAGGTTATTGCCAGGGGAACCCACCAAGTCATTAGAGTGTTGGAACTCTCAGCCCCACCCCCACCTCTGGGAAGGGGAGAGGAGCTGGTGGGTGAGTTAATGAGAAATGGACAATGATTTAGTCAATATACTCTATAAAAGCTCAAAAGAACAGAGGTTGGAGAGCTTCCCAGTTGGTGAACATGTGGAGGGTGCCGGGACAGTGGTGTGCCCGGAGGGCATGGAGGCTCTATGCCTTTCCCCAAATACCGTCCTGTGTGCATCTTTTCCATCTGGCTGCTCATGAGCTGTATCGTTTTGTAATAAACAAGTAACCTAGTAAATAAATTGTTTTCCTGAGTTCTGTGAGCCATTCAAGCAAATGATCAATCCTGAGGAGGGGCTTGTGAGAACCTCCGATTTATAGAACAGGAGATCCGGACTTGCAGTTGGTGGCTGAAGGGGTACAGGGGTACAGTCTCGTGGGGCTGAGCTCTTTTACTCCTGGGATCTGATGCTAACTTCAGGTATATAGTGTCAGAATTGGATTGAATTAGAGGACACCCAAGTGGTGTCCACAGAGAATTGGAGAATTGTTTGGTGTGGAAAACCCGTACATTTGGTGTCAGAAGTCCTGTGAGTATAAAAAACAATTTCTTCCCTTAGTCAGAAAACATAATTTGTATATTTTCAACCTTTTAAATGTATTGAGATTTGTTTCCATAGCCTATCTCATGATCTATCCTGGAGAATGTTTCATGGGCAATTGAGAAAAATATGTATTCTGCTATTGATGTCAGAGGGAGAGGAGGGGAGTAGTGTTCTATAGATGTCTGATAGATATAGTTGGTTTATACTATTATTCAAGTCTTCCAGTTTCTTTTCCTTTCATCTGGTTGATATATTCATTACTAAAACGGGAGTATTGAAATCTTCAACTACTACCATTGAATTTTTTATTTCTTCCTTCAGTTAAGTTTTTGCACGTTGTATTTTGCTCACTGTATTCTGTTGTTAGCTGCATCTATTCTTTATAATTGTTGTATCTTCCTGATGGATTGGCACTCTTATTTTTATTAAAGATCCATATTTGTCTCTAGTACCATTTTTTTTACTTAGTATATTTTTTCTGATATTAGTATATCATTATAGTTCTTTTTGGGGGGCTACTGTTTGCATGTTATATCTTTTTCAATGAACTTATTTTCAAGCTATTTGTGTTTTTGAACCTAAAATGTATCTCCTGTTCATAATACAGTTGAGTCTTTCTTTATTCCTTCTTCCAATATCTGCCTTTCAATTAGAATATTTAATCCATTTATATTCAATGAAATTATTGACAAGGCAGGACTTAAATCTATCATTTTGCTCTTTGGTTTATATACATTATTTCCTAGTATACCATTGTATTTCCCTTGTTGTTTCTTTGACTATATATTTTCAGGTTATTTTCCTAAAGGTTTCCCTGGGGCTTACAATTAACTTTTTAACTTCAAATAATCTAGTTAAAACTTGCTTCACTATAGTTCTATTATGTCCTCCCCTACTTTGTGCTATTATTGTCATATGAATGACATCTTTATATATCATAAGCCCCTCAACATAGTTGTATAATTATTGCTTTGCTTTATGCAGTTTTCTTTTAAATCAGAGAGGAGAAAAAGAGAGTTATAAACAAAAATACATTTATACTGTGTATTGGAAAACCAAGCTGTTTTCTCTATGCTCTCACTCACAGCACTCAATATTTCTAAGACATTTTGACAGCAGATGTTTGGGGTTTTTCTCACAGCAATTTGATTCAATTCAATTCTCTTGTGGTGGACATCAACTAAGTATCCTATAGTTCACTTCAATTCTGACACTAGCCACCTGGAGTTAGTCTCAGATCCCATTATTCAAATGGCTCAGTTCCACAGGACTGTGTCCCCTTCAGATACCAGTCACAAGTTCAGGTTGTCACCTGTGCTTTTGGCCAATCCACTATAAATCCGTGATTCCTACAACCCCCTCTTTGAGTTCAACCATTTGTTAGAATAGCTCACAGAACTCAGAAAAAAGTTACTTGATAGAGGATTGTTTTGTTATAACATAATACAATTCAGGAACAGCTAGATGGAAGAAATGCACATGGCAAGGTGTGTGGTCAGGGGCATAGAGCTTCTACACCCTCTCCAGGCATGCTTCCCTCCCAGCACATCTACGTGTTCGCCTACCTGAAAGTTCCCTGAACCTCGTTGTGTTGTGGGTTTTTTTCCACATTTACTGGTTTATTACAATGGACATTACAAAGGATATAGGTGAAGAGATGCACAGGGCAAGGCGTGAGGGAAGAGGGTTCCTGCCTCCAGGCCCTGTCTGAGTGCACCACCCTCCAGGAACCTCCACCTGTGCGGCTATCCAGTAGCTCTCTGAAACCTGTCCTTTTGGGCCTTTCATGGACACTTCACTACACAGACACAATTGATTAAATCATTGGCCATTGGGGTTCAACTTAACCTTCAGCCTCTTTCCCTCCGTGTATGTTGGAAGATGTGGCTAAAAGTCTCAACCCTCTAATTTTGCCTTGGTCTTCCTGGTGACCAGCCACCAGCTTGAAGCTGTCTAGGAGCTGCCAACCATCAGTCAATCATGAGCATACAAAAAGACATCACCTTGGAGATTCCAGGGATTTTAGGAGTTGTATTTCAGGAAACAAAGATGAAGACCAAATATATATATATATTTCACAATACATATATTTTGAATATATATATATATATATATCTTTGAACTCAGATCCCTTACCTCATAAGAACATACAACTCAAAAGATACTGGTACCTTGCTAGAATCTTTTTCAGACATCAATAATTAGTTGCGTTTATCATACTGTATGAATGTCTCCCAGGGTGAGGCCACTCAGGTTTGCAGGCTTCCATTCAATTTCTTCAGGTTCCAAAAGCAGAAGTGATCTTGACAAATATATAGCTGCACTCTTTCAGGCATCTGGCATAATTGAGCTAAGAGACAATGTCATCTCTTGCTCTGAGCCTCTTTTGAAGCGTTAATGTAATATTGAATTTCCCTGCATTTATTACCCATTTATTTATTTCTTTACTTTCAGTTATTATTCCTCCTTCTCTCCATAAATATTCAAACTTTTCCACTTTCAGAAAGGACATTGGAATTGCCACTGTGCTGGTCTAGATTTCAGACAGCAATATTAGTCTTGCAAGTGCCTCTCCCTCCGTCTATTCCCATTCAAAGGGGTACGGTTACATAAGTGCAGAACTAGTGGGCCATTTTTGCCACCACGCAATATAGCTGTATGCACTATTAACCACAAATTTGTACAAACCACTTCCATCAGGCCTTTAGGAATTCTAAGGTTTAAAAACATATTAACAGTTTCTTGCCTGGGAATTATCCTTGCTATCAGCACTTGTAGTTGCCCTGGTCCTAGGACCACTGCATTAGATGGGAGAAAGAAAAAAAAAAACAAAGGTCATGTGGGGAAGAAAGAAAGAAAAAGAGTAGAAAGTATAATCATTATGTGAGGGTACTCCACCCTTGGCAAGAATTGCATGGTCATACCAGCAACCTCCCTACTCCCTTGTTAACTGAAGAAATTGACACAGTTCATCAATTTGGAAAGGAGAGCTTTATTTCTCATGAAGTCTCACAAGGTGGGTGGCCATTCAGACAGGCTGGAAAGCAGAGTCCCAGCCAGAAGCCAGGAACAACACGTGCTTTGAAGCAGGGACAATGGGAACAGGAATTTTTACTGAGCAGGATGGCCAAATATACATATTTAACAAGCTATAGGAGGAGTCATGAATATGAAAGTAAATACGTGCATTTGCAATCAAGCTTTATGCCCCTTTATGAGGTCCATGTTCAGAAAATGAGGGCCCTCTTATGTCGAAAGGTGAAATAAGGACACAAAAGCCTCTCTGAGCATGCTCTGTAGACTGGTTAAAACCACTACCAAGGTTGATGGTCTCTTATCAGAGAAAGAGTGTTGGTGGTCTGTTAGACCATTCATTCAAAAAAGAATGCTGGTTAGTTGTAGTGCCAAACTGCAGGCAGGGAGGAGTAGACCATGCGATTGGTTTCTGTTTAGCCCTTAGGAACAAAGCCTGATGGCCATTAGCAAGGGAGGGGATATGAGGTGTGTCTGACCTCCCATCTCATCATGACTGGAAACTCAGTTTTAAGGTTTCTCTGGAGTCCCCTTGGCCAAGAGGGGGTCTATTCAGTCAGTGGGGTACTTAGGACTTTATTTTAGTTCACACCATCTTCCCCAGATCAACCAGAAAAACAGAGGAAAATCTAGTGGAAACACTCCTTTAATCCCATTCATGTTGAGTGTGAGCACACACTTGTGAAGGTATGTAAGCCAGACCTTCATGATTTCTTCTCCCTCTCTTTTAGACAACCAATGTTTGAATTGCCTGTTCTTTTCTATCAAACTATTACTCTAAGGAGGATATCTCTTTGCCCATTGCTGGATACTATGGGTTATACATTGTGTTCCTTGGTCTGAAGAAATGGCAGCTGGTCATCCAAATGCATGCAATATCTTCTTCTTTTTTTTTTTTTTCTTAATGGTACTATGAGAATTTGAATCTTCCACTGGGTAAGCAAAGCTCACTTCAGAGTCAGTGTCTATTCCTATCAAGACTCGTTTGTAGCCCCCCACCTCCCCGGGCAACCAGCATCAGTCTCACTTTTCAGCTATGTTCCAGGCCTTCTCACTAAGGAATCTGTCACACGGCCATCGGTAGTCTCCGTCTCTTTTGCTGGCACAAAACACAGTTCTTATTAACATTAGGTGCCTGAGAGGGTGCATAAGGAACATGCCTAGATTCAGGCCATCTCTGCACTGCTGTAGCACCCCCATATCTACTCATTTTATGGACCTAAGTAGCCAACTCAAAGGAGCACATGGGAATATTTGCTTGTTGACTCCAGTCACCTTCCAAACTGGAGAGGAGCTCCTGTGATGGACATGCACATGTCCTATTTAATGCATCCATTAAATTTACATAGGGCCATGCTCTATGCAGGCATTTCTTTATAAGATCATTCTGACTGACCAGGTGGCCAGCCCATTGGCACATGAGTCGGTAAAAACCCAAACATAGGGGCTTTTACCACTGTTCAAATCTTCCATCACTGTTAGAAAAACAGCATGCAATTTAGTTCACTGGGCTGATGTGTTTTTACATTCTTCGATCAGAGTGGCATCTTTCCAAATAGAATATTATCTATTTATTTTGGAACTGCTATGAAAAACCAAGCAGCCCTTTGTCGGTCAGTTGAGAGCTGTTTATAGGGTACAGAATCCAGCAGCTCCTCTGACATTTCCAGAGTCAGTCCTAGAGGAAAATAGCCTCCCTGCTTATGAGTATTTCCTCCTTGTATTCACAAGTAGCATAATCCTGTATAAACTATTTTCCTTTTATCAGGAAACTCTGCTGGACACTGCCATCTCCATTAGAGCATTTCTGTGACATAACTCAGGACATCATGGGTATTTCAGGTGTCAAGATCATTTTATGCCCTTCAGTCATAGGAGTAGAGGTGAAGAGATGCATAGAGTGAAGTATGGGGGAGGAGTGCAGAGTTTCCATGCCCTCCCCAGATGTACCACCCTCCAGGAACCTCTGTTTCCAGCTATCCTGAAGCTCCTCTTTTGAATTTTTATGAAGGCTTAATTATGCACACATAATTTATTAAATCATTGGCAATGTCTCATTAATTCACATTCCAGACCATCTCACCTCTCTGGAGTTCTGGAGTGGGGCTTAGAGTTCCAGCACTCTAATCATAGGGTTGGTTCCTCTGATAACCAGACCCCACCCTGAGGCTACCCAGGAGCCCTCAGTCACTAGTCATCTCATTAGCAAACAAAAAAGACACTTCTCATTTTGGAGATTCCCAGGGTTTAAAGGGCTTGGAAATGAGCTCAGAGACCAAATATATATCATATATTTTTATCATAAATCACCACATCACATACTGTTTTTTATACTTACCTATGTACTTTACTTATGCTCTTTATTTCTTTGTGTGGATTCAAGTTACTGTCTAGTGTCTTTTAATTCAGCATAAAGGATTCCCTTTACTATTTCTTGTGGGGTTAATTTGCTAGTAATTACTTTGCTCAATTTTTATTTATCTGAGAAGGTCTAAATTTCTCCTTCATTTTTGAAAGAAAGTTTTGCTAGATATAGAATTCTTGTGTGAGATTCTTTTCCTTTCCACACTTTGACTATGTCATCCCACCACTTTTTGGCCTCCTTAGTTTCTGGTTTAAGTCAGCTGTTCATTTCATTGCAGATCCTTTGTTTGTGATGAGTCATTTTTTTCTGGCTGCTTTTGAGATTCTCTCTTTCTCTTTTAACAGTTTGACTATGATGTATATAGATGTGTAAAACTTTGAGTTTATTCTAGTTAAAGTTTATTGAGATTTTTGATGTGAAAATTAATGGTTTCATCAAATTTGGGACATTTTCTACCATTATTTCTTCAAATATTCCTTATGTCCTTTTCTCTCTCCCCTCTCCTTGTGGGATTCCTATTATGTGTATATTGGTATGCTTGATGATGTCCCAGAGGACTCTTAGACTCTGTTCATTTTTCTTTAAGATTTTTTCTTTCTGCTTCTCAGACTGGACAATCTCAATCTCAATTTACTCATTTCAAGTTTTTAGATTCTATCTTCTACAGTTCAAATCTGTTGTGGAATCCTTGCTGGTGAATTTTTTTATTTCAGTCATTAAGTACTTTTCAACTCCTGAATTTCTATGTGGTTCTTCCCCATTCCCACCCCCCAATAATTTCTATAACTTTATTGTTATTTACTGTTTGGTTGGAAATCATTATCATACTGTCTTAATCCATTTTTTGTTGCTATAAAGGAATACCTGAGGCTGGGTAATTTATAAAGAAAAAAATTTTATTTTAATTATTCTGATGGCCGGAAAGTTCAAGTTTGGGCATCTGGTGAGGGCCTTAGGCTGCTTCCACTCATACTGATAGGTGAAGGGGAGCTGGTATATGAAGAGGTCACATGGCAAGACAGGAAGTTAGAGAGATTGGGGGTAGGTGCCACGCTCTTTTTAACAACCAGCACTCCTGGGAACTAATAGAGTGAGAACTCACTCTCCTCCTGCCAAGGGAGGGCATTAATGTATTCATGAGGGATCTGCCCCCATGACTTAAACACCTCCCACTAGGCCCCACATGTCAACATCACCACTTTGGAGATTACATTTCAACATGAGATTTGGTGAGGAACCATATTCAAACCATAGTAATACTCTCCTTTAATTCTTAAGTATGGTTTTCTTTAGTTTTTTGACCATATTTGTAATAGCTGATTAAAAGTCTTTGTCTACAAGTCCAACATCTGGCCTTTCTTATGTACATTTTCTGTTGACTGTTTGTGTATGTGTGCCCATGCGTAGGCCATACTTTACTGTTTCTTTGTGTGTATTTTAATTTTTTGATGAATATAGAGCATTTAAAATAATATAATATAGCAATTCTGGAAATTAGACTTCCCCTTTCCCCAGGTTTGGTGTTGTTGTTCGTGTTTGTTGCTTTTGCTGCTGCTACTATTTGTTTAACTTCCCTCGATTAATTCTGTAAAGGCTGTATTATTTGTGATATGAAGTCACTAAAATCTCTTCTTGTTTAGCTTAGTGATCAGTTTAGGATTGGACAGATATTTTCTTAAATGTCTTTTATTAATAAGTCCCCCACCATATACTGAGAGGCTGTGTGTATGTTGGGGCAGGCTTTCAACACTCTGGAAGCTCTGGCTTAGCCATTTCTTCCTGTTTATGAAGAGCTTCTAGTTCAGCCACAATTGAGGGATTAGGACCTTTTTATATCTTTCTCAGGCATGCACAAAACCTCCAAAATAGACATCTTATTCTTCAGAAGTCTAAGGATTAAGAATCTGAAGAAGATGAGGACCTATAGACATCTTATTCCTCAGAAGTACATGGGGTGCTTTTGAAAAGCTCCGACATATTCATAGAGATCTAAAAGATGTTTGCATTTGGGATTTTGTGCATGCCTGAGAAAGATGTAAGAAGGTCTTCATATTCTTCAGATTCCTTACCCTTATTCCTTATTTCCCATTAAGTTTTCTGACCAGCTTATTTTTGCCCCAACTGGTATCAATGCCACAGGCCTTGCACTGTTAAATAATTACCACATTGTTTTTAACAAATGCCCTTACTTTCCTCACAATGTGAGCTCTGGGTGAGGTCAAATAACATATCTTATGAATAGGGCTTTTCCAGGGAGGTGTCAGACAGGTCAAATAGTGATGATAACTATCACCCAGATGATGATGAAGAAGAAGAAGAAGAAGAAGAAGAAGAAGAAGAAGAAGAAGAAGAAAGTGCAGTATACTGTACTACATGCAATGGGAGAAACAAGGTACACAGGAGAGATCTGTCTTTCACATGCACATGTACAAATTATTAGTTGTATGACTGTCATAGAAGTCTAGACATTTTAAGGTCATGGGATGCTGGGTAGGCATTTTTCAAGTGGGAACTGTTATATACGGGAAACAAGGGAATAGCAGGCTTACATGCCAGGGGTGAGAGGGACAATACAGTGGGAGTAACAAGCAAGGTTTGGGTCAATAATAAAATCTGAGATGAGAAGAGAGATATTTTGCCTTGCCTATAATGCTATCACCGTAGAGTTCCTTCTTAATTGCTAAGTTAGCCAGTTTGTATTCTCTGAGTACCTACTATATGTTTAAAACCGGGGTAGGTCCTATGCAGGTAGGAAGACTAGGATGGTAGAAAGTCAGAGCAATCTAAGGTTGAGTCCCAGTTTCCCCACTTTCTGTCCAGGTGATCTGAAACAAAATATTTAAATTTTCTGTGGCTTGAGTTCCTCATTCCTAAAATGGGAACAGCAATGTAAGCTTCCTAGGATTCCTGTCAGTGTAAAATGAATTAAAGCACATAGCATAGTGCATGGCACATAGTAAATACTTAATATATATTAGGGTTTTCTCCTCCCACATGACACAGACCCTTTTCTCAAGAAATTTATAGTTAAAGTTAGGGTGAGAGAATAGAGAAGGCAATAATGAGAGACCATGTGTAGTTAAAGTATGCAGTGATGTGGTCAAGAAGAAAAGGAAACTACAGGTGATCCTTCATCTGCTGTGACTCTGTTTCTTCTAATAAGACATTATTCACAGGCCAGCCCACAAATTGTATCCAAACTAATTAACCACAGATGTCAAGATCTGTGTGGCTACATACAATATATAGAATAAGTGAAGGGAAGAACCTTTTTTTTTTTTTAGTTTTTAAAAATGTTTTATTTTTATTATTATTTTTTTATTTCAGGGTATTATGAGGGTACAAACATTTTGGTTACATTTTATGTGTTTGCCTCACCCTAGTGAGGGTTAGAGGCATGCCCTTCCCCTCTACAATGCTCACTGCGTCCTTTAGTTGTGAGTTTACTCTCCCCACCCCCCTAATCCCTGGAGAATATTACTACCGTGTGAGCGCCATAGTGTTAGTCAGTACCAATTGATGGCGAGTACAAGTGGAGCCTATTCTTCGGATCTTGTGATACCTCAAGGAAGAACCTTTTTGAACAAGGAGTTTCTGTTACATGCCAGTGTTGCTCTATAAAAACTCTACAAGAGAGGGGGGCGGAGCAAGATGGCAGACGAGAAACACTGCCAGTTAGAGCGTCTC
>VBSM01000662.1:9253203-9264514 GCA_008086735.1 Cheirogaleus medius
TAAAAAAAAAAGAAAAGAAAGGAAAGAAAGAAAGAGAGAGAGAGAGAGAAATAATAGAAAGAAGGAAAGAAAGGAAGGAAAGAAAGGAAAGAAAGATAGAGAGAAAGAAAGAAACCAACTCTTCAAGAAACCAGAAAGGGTCTAGAACTCTAGATAAAATCCAAGGATATGAGTAACAGGCATTTAAGAATTATAGCATTTTATTTTTAAGTAAGAATGTAGAAGTCAAGCTTTATATAATTCAAGAGGGGCAGGAGTATAAGAGTAACCTAGAGAGAAGAGCAAGAAAGTGGAATTCTAGAAGGGGACGAGGTTTAAAAAAAGGGCAGGAGGTGTGAAGAAGATGGAAAGAAGAAAGCAAGAAAAAAAATATGGGTAATCACACGAGAAAGGCAAATAGAAATGTTCAATTGGGTGAGTAAGAGTGAGAATATGAAATAAAGGTGGGATGAACAGGCAGGGGATGGGAAATGTTCAGGGTAGGAGCAAAATACGGGGACCTTGAAAAAATGGAAAGAAAGGAGAAAAGTGTGATAACACTGAGATTTAAAGGAATGTTTGAGAAAATAATAGAAGGTCAAATGATGGAAATGGATAACAAGTGGGAGAAAAAGAGCCACTGGGTTATGGTGAGAAGGAAAAGATGAAGCTGTGCCTTTGACTCTTGGCCTACATTACGTGAAGCTAAAAGCATGGACTGGTTAGGTTATAAAGTCTGGTAAATGACTGTCAAGGGTACCCAGTATCGATTCCTGTTACAGTTCTTTCTAGATTTCTATTTTATTCAAGGAAATCACTTTCTTCCCACCTGGTTCTGTAATGTAGCAATATTCTAGCACTCATGTGCATCCGGGTACTTGTGGGAGTACTGTAGGGAGTACTGTGAAGCCGATTCATGGGTCCCATCTCTTCCTCTCACCTATTTACATAAATGTGAAAAGCTTGACCAAGTTTTCAAGTGATTTTTCACCCATCTTACCTCCTAGAGGAAGACTGCTATGTTTTCATTGAACAATAAATACTTGTTCACTGATATGTAATTTACTACGTGCCAGATATGTATTCTAGGCACTCAAACAATGTGAGAATAGAATTCATCCTTTTTCCTCTAACTTGTTTCTCTTTGCTTGTGCACTCAGACAGTTTGGGGGCAAGGGAAGGATTGTGGTGTTGCTGAGGGTGGTGAAGATGGAAGGATTATCCCAGGGATAGCCTTATTAATCCCATAGTATAGTAAGTCTGAGTTAAAAGATCCCTGACCTGGCACAATTCTGAACAGTAGCTACAACTTTGCTGTCTCTAGGGCACGAGGTTTGGCTGAGATGCCCACACTGAGGGTCATGAACCAGAGCTGTGCATGACTCAGAGCAGGAGCAGAAGGGGAAATGAGGGGTGGGACCATCCATGGGGTATGGGGGTAATGCTAGAAGAGCCCTAATTGCTCATCTGTCTTTAGCACATAAACAACCCTTTTCTGCTGGTACTAGGGCAAGGCAGGCTTGCTCGAACGGACTACTTGCTCTAAAGTTCCTTTTAATTTATAAAATGATAGCCTGGCAATGGAGAGAGGGGTGTGTGTGTTCATGTGCATGCGTGTCATGTCCATCTCCCCTTTTACCCCCTCTGGTTTTAACGCTCCCTTTATTAACCAAGCTGACTGTGGGGCCCTTCGTGGCCGTTTAAATGAGATAAAGTATTTTAAGAAGAAACTCAGCAGAGAACTTGGCCCATGGGGATGCTCAGTCATGGTGGTGTGTATCAAAACACCAAAGGGGTACACGCGGTGTGACTTTTCATGACGTCCGTGCTCTCAGCTGGCCTCCTCCCTCCCAAGCCTCAGCTGAGAGGGACCCGGCTGCAAGAGATTTGTTTTCTGTGACATTTGCTACTTGTTGCTGGCTCACTGTTTCGGTGGGGGAGGTGTCATGCTGAAGTTGGTAGGGGTAGTAGACCACGCACTTGTTGACACAATTACTCATCGCTCTCATGGAGAATGTCACCCAGTGTCACTTCCCCCATTTTTCAGTGTACTGGACCTGGCCAAGTCCTCGTTGTCACTCACGTGGCAAGTAGCAGACTTCACAGCCCCAGAGAAAGTGGGGGAGGAGGCGTCTGGCCTTTTCTCCCGCTTTCTTTTCAGTGTTGCTGCGGTGACGCGCCCTTCAGTCTGCCGCGTCCTTTGGGGAGTCTGACAGCCTGGTTTGGCCCTCAGCTTTGTGACGGGAAATCTCTTGCTCGTTTTAAATAATTTGAGAGTCTTTCTGGGTTACAGGGCTTCAGAAGGTGAACTTGTCAATAGAAGCGTCTGTTGGTTTTGGTTTCTGCTCCTGCTCGTGGCTCTCTGAAACCCGGGCGGGGGAGCGTTTCTCGGTTTTGTTTTCTCGTATTCCAAGGCCTCCATATCATCCTCCCAACACTTCGGTGCACACGAGGACTTTCCCTCCGCACTTCGGTTTTCGCTTCAGTTTAAACTAAACGTTTTTGCTAGACTGAGCGGGATCGTGGACACGCCGCGTCCTCCCGGGGTGCGGGCGCTGGCCTCGCTTCGCAGGCCCCGGCTCCGGCGGCGGGCTGGGCGGCGCGGGGCTGCTGCGGCCCGCCGCGTGGGGGCGCTGCACCGGGCGAGGCTGCAGGGTTCTCTGGGAGTCAGTCAGCACGCGCATTGGAGTCCCCCCCTGTCCGGGCACCGTGGGCGCTGCAGAGATACGGCCTCGCAAGCCCCTGGGAACACTGACTTTGCTTGTATTGTGTAGCATCTCCTGGGCCCGGGGTGCTGAGGGGCACACTTTGGGAAAGGCCGTCTAGTTTTCACAAGATCTAAGCGATCATTTAAAAGCCCCCGTTCCTATCGGGCGACACAGCGGGCACCCTGCGAGCCCTGAGATGGCAGAGGGAGCTGGTGGCCTGTGTGCTGTCGGGAGCAGACCCCCCACTCCTCTGTGTCACTCTCTTTCAGAAGGGCCCTGCAGAGGTGCTGTCCGTGCCACCGCTTCCCAGAGTGTCACCCGAGTCTTCGGCGTCACTTACGGCTGTGAGTGCGTGGGCTAGACCAGGTGTGATCTGAACACTTTTACTTCTTTTATCTTTACTTTCTTGTGACAACTGAAGTTTATAGTTTACCACTCATGTATGAATCTCTAAAAAATATATCGTGTAGTTTTCGGAACTTTGAGTGATAAGCACAGATCTAGCCGGGTGTGGAAAGTGTAACATCCCCCTGTTCCATGACTGCCTCGAGAGATGATAAAATGAACAGTCCCCGCACTGTACGGGCTTCGTTTTCCTGAGAGTTTATAAGAGCTCCTTGTGGGGGGAGTCAGCGGGCAAGAGCGTGAGCAAACAACACAGGTGTCAGCACAGTTGGGACATCTGGCTGGGCTGCAGGATGGACCGGGCTCTGACCACCTGAGATGAATGTTGCCAAATGGAGAGGTGCTTTGTATTCTCTGCTTCTTGTCTCACCGCCACCTCTCTGTGGCCCTCAGGAGTATGCAAAGGAGGGTGATTCTTTGGTAGGAAAGAAATGTCCTCAGAGGGCCTGGGCTGAAGTGTATGAAGGAGAATGGAGGAAGGCCAATCAGCACAAGGTCAGGACAAGCCAAGGACAGGTAAGAATTTGTACCTGACTCACCAGCATATTCTATACTCGAGTTAAACAGATGGCTCAGTTGAGGCGAGGGTCTTAGTGAAGGTGGCCCTCATCATATCTGCCTCTTGTGCCATACTGCATCAATTTAGAGTGGTTGGCTAGATTTCAACTTCCTGCCTGGAGGGTAAGGGTCTTCCTGCCAGGGTTCTGGAAGCAGAGTTAGGAAAGATGGTCAAAGTTTGGTGTATTCACTATTCACTGTGCACAGTCCCTCTCTCCTCATGTGGGGTCAGGCACCAATGCCCACAACTCTACCCTCGATCCAGAAACTGTGTTGCTCTTTTCAGAGAACAAATCTTCAGGCTCCTACCAAGGCGGAGAAGGGGAAATGTGGAGACGGCAGGGAATCTAGGGAGTCTAATTGCTGCTGAACTAGTGCTCCCTTGGCCCTCCTTCTGGACAGCCCTGGCACGTTCAGTTCCAGAGACCCTGGGTCTCCAATTCCCAAACCCTGTAAAGATTCTGTGGTGTTAATTGGGTTGGTTCTTCTCAGCTTTGTCCACTGTCCAGATGAGATTCAGCTTTCTCAACCCTGCTAAGTCCATTGTCACTTGTCCTTCTGTTTCTAGCTACCATGTTGTGTTGCTTTGATCTCTTCTCCTGGTCTTCCCATTCTTGTGGGCTTGTGTCATTTGAAAGCTTCCTTTACTGTAGTTCTGGTTTTAGAAAAAAGTAAAAAGAGATGCATATATTAAATCTGCCACGTTCATCAGGAACCTCTGAAAAAATAATATCTCTCTTTTGTTTAGAGCTGAATTGATCTTCTTAAGGATGACCCGTCTGTTGGCTACTAGGTAAAAAAAAATTCCTAATTCCTAGTGTTCATCATGGTTTAAATTGGTTCAATCTGAAAATTTAATGCATTCCTTTAAGTAGTGCTTAGTCTCTCTAGGGAAAAAACTCATTTCTCTGGTCACTGTCCTTTCCTCCTAAGTTCCCTCAGAGATGGCCTCCAGACATCTGGATGAGTTCTGAAGGGAGGGATCTTTGGGCCCCATGCCCTCTGAAGTCCAGGTGATGTTCATGTTTACCTGGCTGCTGTTTGCTTTGCCAGCATTTTGTTGTGAAGTCAGTGACTGGTATCTTGTTGCCCCATTTTTTTCCTGGCTTGCTCAGAACCTGGTAGTGTCCCTATGGCTGGTCTGGCTTAAACATGGCTCCCAGTGGCTGCAGGCCCTGGGCCCTCCAGCATGTCCTCTTGCTAATGCACTGGCTCGCAGGTCCACTCAGCCTCTGCCACTGCAAAATCACGGCTGGTCTGCTGGATCTTGATACATCTCTGATACCCCATGGGACGCAAGGGTTGCTTTGGAGAGCTGAGTTTAAGAGACACCCTCCACACCGGGCTTCCTAATTGATATGGTCGGTCACACAGCAGGTTGCTGTAGTTATTCCTCACGAGCCCCAGTGGGGAGCAGGCCACAAGCAACCCCTCTTGCCCTCGGTGTTAACACTAATGTGCCCCTCACTCTGTGGGCCAAGGTCTGGAATGGGGCAGTTGGGGACACGTGACCAACAGTCTTGCTCTCCTGCCTTCCAACTTTCTCTCTTTTATTAAAAAAACCAACACAGTGGAGGGGGCTTTGCTTTTATTTCCAGAGTCATATATTTGAGCAGCACGCCTCATAGGAACATGCCATCAGAGGCCTGGGGCTCCATCACCTCCATGCTCTGTGGGTTGGGTTATGACGTGGGGTAATAAAAGAGTTTAGAAAAATTCCCCTTCAGGACAGTAGGATACTGTCTTCTGAATAATTCTATTTTACATTTCAGAAGCTGAATATTAGCTTGTTTTTCCTCTTTGCATTCTTTTTGTAAAATATCCTAGTATTTCCCCAGAAATGGGCTCCTTAGGCTGACCTATTCATAAAGGGAAAAAAAGAGAAACAGGTATAAATTTTCTAAATATTACCCACTGCCTTGTGTTGTAATCACATTGATACAGTTTGAAAAGAATCAGAAAACCTGGGGTTGGCTAAGCATTGAGTATCTGGAAAATGTTTTGAGTTACAGGATTCTGGGTACTGAAGCTGACACAATTCCAGGGGTAAGGGCAGAGGTTATTTTGTCTGAATATTAGCTGTGTGAAGTAGGGCCATGACTTAACAACGTTTCTTTTGTAAAGTTGGCTTGTTAAGATGACTAAATGAGAGGTTTGTAAAATCCCTGTATTGTTAAAGCTTCATAGCTGTTACCATCACCATTATTGATATTATTACTATTAGCATGGCATTCGGAAGGAGTCCACTGCCTTGATTTGAAACAATTTCAAAGCTTAGAGTGTTCTAGTTTTGCTGACTTATGGTGCTCCCATTCCAAATGATCTAGAATCCAGTGAAAACATCTTTGGACAGGCAGATAAAAAGATGCAGGGAGTAGCCAATGCCCTAGGGGTTTTCAGAAATAAGTAAGGAAAGCATTAATGAACAAGTGAACAGCCCGGCTGAAGATGCCACCTTGGACAAAGGTGGCCCAAACCAAGTTAACTTTGCTGTTCACTGTTTGACATTTGTTTAAAGTCCCAGAGTTGATGGATGTTTTTGGTTATGTGGGCTTAAAGTGAAGAATGCAATAATTTCTATAAATATGAGAAATTCTTTTTTTCAGAAACTCTCAACTAATTTAGTGAGATAAATAAAATGAATTGTTTGATATCTTGAACTTAAAGCATTTGGAAGGGATTGAAAGTGCCAAAATATTAAGAAAAAAATTACTGTTGGGTTATGGGAGTTTGAGTGATTTCTATGCCTTCTCCCCCAGTTAAAATCTCCATGTTTTCTTTAATGACATCTGTTACTTTTATTATCAGAAAAAAATGATGAAGAAAAAAAAGACAGAAAATGACAAAAAGATATTATAGAATTGATTTTTATATCTCATGATAATACACATATTCAAATTATCACCTTAGGATTAATCCTTAGTAGGCATGTTTCCTATTTCACCATTTCATCTGAACTAGCATAGCTTAGAAAACAACTTTTGAAATGGCTCAAATTTAACCAAAACATCGTGTTGGCCTTTTGGCAAGATTGTTGTTGCTAAAGATTAGTTTAGAAGCAGTGATCTCTGCACGTTCCTGCATTTTGTCAATGGTCTGGACTTAGGACAGAGAACCTGACAGGGATGCGACCCTTGCATTTAAATGAAAAACTGGAAGATTTTGTATGTGTTTTTTGTTGTCTGCTTTTCGTACATGTAGTCACTCATATGCATAATATGTCCATAAGCAAGTTAAAATAAAAAGATATTTTGAAAAATTAGGCAAGCCATCTCTGCTGTCCTCATCTGCAAAATGAGGAGAGTTTCTAAAGGCTCTTTCAGCGCAGAACACTTTTCTTAGGAGGAAGTTGAGAAAAGTGCTATTCCCAAGAGTGGCCACATGGTGGTGCAGTGACTCCTCACAAAATGGTGCTCGGCTTCCCTGAAAGCGCCAAAACTGAGTTATTCAAGGATTCCGGGAGGCACCTGACCACGGGAAGAGAGGAGCCAGATCCGTGTACCTCTGGTTCCTAGTGAGAACAGAAACTTCATAATTTTCCGGTACTCAAAAATGTCCAGAGGACTCTACCAAAGGCAATTCATGAGACTATTCCTCTTCTGGTATTGTGTCTGAAAGAGATATTTGAGGACTGGACTGTATATTTGAAGACTACTTTTTTGTTGTTCTGTCTAAAGCAAAGAATTAAATAAAGACCCGAGTTCACTGCGCACCTCTATAATCTTTATTCTTTTAGACTTAGGCAGCTATTTCTTGGCCCTGCATGTCCTCTGCCTACACCCTAATTCTTAGCCTTTCTGTCTAGGGTAGACTTCACGACTGTAATTCATTTGCTCTTCAACTTATTGCAGTGTGAAGCCCACATTCATTTCTAAAGGTCACTGGTGAACTTTGTATTGCTGAACCCAACGATGCTTTCTTGGTCCTTATCTTATACTCCATCTTAAAACTCTCTGGTTTACTTTCTTGGCTCCTGTCTGCCCCGGCATTCCTCCCGCCTGTTCAGTCATTCCTTTCTGGTCTTTATGGGCCCTTCCTTTTCTGTGTATCCATAAACTACTGGTATGCCCCAGGGTTCTGTCCTTGGCCCAAAGTCTTCATCTCTCTCTTTACATACTTTGCTTGGGGAATCTCATCACTATCACTGTTTTATCTAACAGTGGAATGATGGTCAGTACCAAACTTAATCTTTAACCTTGACCTCATATGTGACCTTTAGTCTCATATGTCCCATAGGAATCTCAAAGTGAACATATTTGAAAATGTCTTAACTGTTATTTTCTGCTTACCACCTCCAGTCCTCACCACCAATTCCCCAGCAACACACTATGGCTCTGTCGTTTCTGGCTTAATTACTGGCACCACCACCCAGGTGCCCAAAACAGAGACTGAGGAGTTATTAGTATGTACAACTTATCATTTCCCTGAACCGCCTACATCTAGGCAATCAGCAACATCGAATGGTTTTTAAGCTCATAACTATTTATTACAATCTATGTCTTCACCCCTTCTCTGATATCCATGTCCGTGGCCAGCACTCATCATCTCCTGCCTGGAACACTGTAATTGTAGTTGCCTTTCTCCTGACTTGCTTCCCTTAAATCTGGTCTCTACAATGTAAAAAGAAAGAATGTAAGAAGAAAGAATACTTTCTTCACAAGAAAAACTCAATAATTTAATCTCCTTCCCTAAACATTTTCTGTGGTTCCTCATCGTTTACAGATTAGAGTACGAAGTTCTTAATATAGTTTACAAAACCCTACAAGCCTCTGGTCACTTCCCATCTCTTCTCTCACCAGTTATTGTTTCACAACATTATAGTCTAATAATACTAGGCTGCTTCTACTTCCTCATCCCGTTCCCACTGTTTGTGTCTCTGGCTTTATTTTGTTCCCTTTGTCTCAATTTCCCTTCCCACCTTTTTTTTTTGTCTTGATAACTCTTGCTCATCTGTTAACATTCTCATCACATGATATCTCCACTAGGAAGCTTTCCTTGAACCCCCACCTGGACTAAATGCCCTCTTTTCTCACTCTCACAACACTATGTTCAACTCCATCTCAGAACTTCCTATATTTTAATGAAATGATATGTTCATGTATCTGTTCCTGTCAAGAGGCAAGAGCTCCTTGAAATGAGGGATCACATCTATTTATTTCCTTGTTCCCAGTTCCTAGCACAGGGCTTAGTGCATAATGAGTGTTCAATAAGTTTTTTGTTGAACAGAATTTAACACTTTTGAGGCTCAGAGTCCTTGAGGGTGCTCTGTGAAGTCTACTTCAATTCTAAGAAAACTAAACTATGGTTTCAGCTGGGGCCAGCTTCCTGGAAAAGACTTGAGCTGTGCCCTGAAGAGTTGGGTTCACAGGGTTTGGACTAATAGAGAGAAGCAAGGGGTATAATCAGACAGAATTGGATAAGCAAATGTACAAAGGCCTTGTGTGGAGGATAGTGCAGAAACAAAGCTAAACAAACATGGTATTTCTGAAATAGAGTTATGAGACATGAGTTAGGAGAGGTGGAATCCAGCTTATCAGAAGTCTCTAATGAGGGACCGGTGAATCTGGGGCTTCTTTCCATAGGCAGAAGCAAGCACTCATGATTATTTAGCAGAGAAATGACATTTTCAGAGCTACATTGCACGAAGAGTAATCCAGAACAGGGTACAAGATGAATTGAAGTGGGAAACAAATGGGAACCAGTGAGGCCAATAGAAGGCAATGGCAGTTAAACAAGTGCCAGATGGTGAGGCCTGGGGCCAGTTGGCAGCTGTCTGTATAAAAAGGAAAGAGTTAATTCTTGAGCCACTAGAGAAAAAATTACCAGACACTGACTTCATGTGGTGATAACAGAGAGGAGGCATGACACTTAGAGATAAAACAGCAGAAAGCTGGGGATACATTTTTAAAAAGTGGAAATTAGAAAGGGAGGGATGGCTTGCAGGGCAGCAGGTGACTTTGGTTTGAAACCTTTGAATTTGTGATGATGAAACTTCACAACACTTCATATTTAGTAGGTATGCTCAAGAGGCACTATTTATATTTGAGTGGGTAGATGAGTAAATGAAATCTTAGTGAAAGGATCTTCCATGCAAGTGAAATCATAGTACTGGCTTACAGGGTAGACTGAATTTAGGACAGTAATGTAGATTTGAGAATTATCAGCTCAGAGTTGTGAAAACTGCCAGAATGTAAGAACTTCTGACGGAAGAGATTGGGAGGGAGCTAAGGAGGACACAGAGGGGCTTCTATCTTTGATGAAAACCGAGGAGCCATTGAAAGCCAATGAATGTGTAAGGTTGGCTAGGTACAGATTTGTTGCTCTGAGTCTAAATAAACTATAACCTGGTTGCTTGCTGTCTTAGTCCTTTTTGTGTTGCTATAACAGAATACCACAGACTAGGTAATTTATAAAGAAAATAAATTTATTTGGCACATAGTTTGGGGGATGGCAAGTCCAAGAGCATGGTGCCAGCATCTGGCAAGGGCCTCCATGCTACATCATCCCATGGTGAAAAGCAGAAGGGCAAGTGAGAGCAAGAGAGGGCCAAACTTGCTTTTATAACAACTCATTCTCCAGATAATGAGCCCACTCTCAATATAAAGACATTAATACATTCACAAGGGCAGGGCCCCTATGGCCTAATCACCTCTTAATGATTCTACCTCTTGATACCCCTACAATGGTGATTAAATTTCAACATGAGTTTTGGAGGGGGCATTCAAACCATAGCACTTGCCTCTCAAATAGACTAGAGCTATTTAGAAAGCAAATTTCCAATAATGAAAAGTATTTTAACATATATGGTGTATGAATAGCTAGAATATATGAATGCTTCTGTAGGTTAATAAGAGAAAAATGAATATTTCAATAGAAAGATGGATAGAAGACATAAGCAGGAAATTTCTGAAACAAATACTTAAGTCCAGGAAACATGCAAAAAGGTGTTAAACTTCATTGGAAATAAAAGACAAATTAAATTAACATGATATAATTTTTTTGCTTAGCAAATTGGAAGATTTTTAATTAAAAAAATACCCATAGTTAATGATGGTATGGGAAACAGGTAATTGGTAGAAAAGTAAACTCATAAAATCCTCTGAATGACAATTTGGCAATATTTATATTTGACTCAGTGATTTGGTTCAATAAGTTCTTGAAAATTATCTTAAAGAAATTATTGCTTGGCACCCATATTTAAATATTAAGGTGTTTATTTCAGCTTTACATATTAGTTATACAAGGTATAACATAAACTCTTTCTAGCTGAACTTAATAGTTATTAATAAAATTGTTATATGCAATGAATTTTGTTTAACTTTTATCCTAAGTATCTTACATTGTAGTTGTCATAATTGTAATGTATTTCTTATTCTATGCTCTTACATATTGATTATTTTCATCTGGTATCTCTATTGATTAGCCTATGGAAGTTAGCATTCCTCATTTACAACTGCACTTCCTTCCTTCAAATTTCTTGAGCAGCTTCATTAATTTTGAGTTTCATTTTGCTGTGGTAGACTATCTGGTCATCCCTCATTGTTTCATGAACATAACTTTTACAGTTCCTCAGAGTGTCTTGCACTTTGATTGCACATAGATGAATCATTTTTTTTCCTTTTATTTCCTCTTATTATGGGGGTACAAATATTGTTAGGGAT
>VBSM01000662.1:9264614-9286042 GCA_008086735.1 Cheirogaleus medius
TGCTTCAATTTCTGAGCTTGAGATTGGTCTGTTCAAGAATTCTCTTACCTCCTGCGTGACCTTAGGGAGATTGTATGAATCTGGGAATCTGTCCATTTCTTCTTTGTTCTGTAGTTTTTGGGCATATAGATTTCTATAGTAGTCATACATAATGTTTTGTATTTCTGTGGTGTCTGTTGTGACCTCTCCTTTTTCATTTCTTATTGAGTTTATTAGAGTCCTTTCCCTTTGAGATCTTGTCAGCCTAGCCAGAGTGCCATCAATTTTGTTGAGCTTTTCAAAAAACCAGCTTCTGGTTTTGTTGATCTTCCATATACTTCTCTTTTTCTCCATTTCATTTAGTTGTGCTTTGATCTTAGTTATTTCTTTTCTTCTACTAGGATTGGAATTGGCTTGGTCTTCTTTTTCCAATTCCTTGAGTCTATTCATTAGGTTGTTGTTATCTAATCTTTCTGTTTTTTTGGATGTGAGCATTTATTGCTATTAGTTTTCCTCTCAGATATGCTTTTGCTGTATCCCACAGGTTTTGGTAAGATGTGGCTCCATTGTCATTTTGTTTGAAGAAACTCTTGATTTCCCTTTGAATTTCTTCCTTGTCCCAGTAGTTATTCAACAGTAGATTGTTTAGTGTCCATGACTTTGTGAACTGGTGCATATGTCTGTTAGAATTGAACTCTAATTTTATACCACTATGGTCAGAGAAGACACATGGTATTATTTTTATTTTCTTGAATTTTTTGAGATCTGCTTTGTGGCCTAGTATGTGATCAATTTTGGAGAAGGATCCATGGGCTGCTGAGAAGAATGTAAATTCAACTTTATTTGGGTGGAATGTTCTGTAGAGATCTGTAAGTCCTTTTTGGTCAAGAGCTTTGCTTAAGTTCCTTGTTTCTTTACTTCGTTTCTGTCTGGAGGTCTATCCAGTTCATTTAGTGGCATGTTGAAGTTCCCTGCTACTATGGCAGTGTTGTTTTACGTGGTATTTAGTTCAGACAAGGTTTGCTTTATGTAATTGGGTGCTCCTGTACTGGGTGCAAAAATATTAAGAATTGTTAAATCTTCTTGTTGGATCTTCCCTTTCACCATTATAAAGTGGCCGTCTTTATCCTTTTTTAATTTTGCTATTTTAAAACTAATGTTGTCTGCGAGTAATATAGCTACCCCTGCTTTCTTTTGACTTCCATTTGCTTGGATGATAGTTTTCCATCCCTTGTTCTTCAGCTGGGAGGCATCTTTGTGGGTTAGATATGTTTCCTGTAGACAGCAGATACTAGGCTTTTGGGATTTTATCCACTCTGCCAGTCTATGCCTCTTCAGAGGACAGTTTAATCCATTTACATTTATTGAGAGGATTGAAATTGGAGGAAGATTTCCATTCATATTGTTGAGTGAAGTCCTGTTGCTTTGTCTTAGTCTTTGAGCCATCATGAAGTTCAAGGTCTAGTCTTTACTTCTTTGAGGATTTTACTTTGAGGAGTATCTATTGCCCTGTTCACTGTGGAAGGCAGATCTGAGAATTTCCTGTAGGGCTGGTCTGGTAAATATTCCTTCAGTGATTGTTTGTCTGAGAAGGACTTTATTTCACCCTCATAGATGAAACTTAATTTTGCCAGATAAAGAATTCTAGGTTGGGCTTTATTCTGTTTTAGAAGATTAAGGATAGGCACCCATTCCCTCCTGGCTTGTAAGGGTCAGATGAGAAGTCTGCTGTTAGTCTGATAGGCTTTCCTTTATAGGTTATTTGTTGTCTTCACCTTGCTGTACGGAGGATTGCTTCTTTCACATTTACTTTGGTCAGCTTAATAACCACATGACAAAGTGATTGCCCATTCACGTTGAGTCTCCCTAGAGTTCTATGCGCTTCTTCTATTTGGATATCAAGATTTCTGGCCAGGCCCAGCATATTTTCCTCCAGTATGCCGTAAAATAAGTTTTCCAGTCCTTGTGATTGTTCTTCTTCCTCTTCTGGAATCCCGATCAATCTGAGGTTTGACTTTTTTACATAATCCCACACTTCCTATAAGCTTTGGTCTTGTCTCTTGTTTTTGTGCTCCCTTTCTTCCTCTGATTTGTTTAGGGTGTAGGCATAATCTTCAAGCTCTGAGATTCTTTCCTCTGCATGATCTATCCTGTTTTTAAGGCTTTCCACTGTATTATGGAGTTCGTTGAATGTTTCCTTCATTGCCAGAATTTCTGATTGGTTTTTCTGGATTACCTCGATATCTTTGGATAATTTTTCATCCATTTCTTGGATTGTTCTTGTGGTTTCTCTATGTTGGGATTCTATTTTCTCTTCAATTCCATTGAGTTTTCTAACAATCCATATTTGGAATTCTTCCTCTGTTAGTTTAATCATGTCATGTAAGTTGGTGTCGGTTGGTGGAGAACGAGTATTTTCTTTTGGAGGTGACATTTCTCTCTGATCCTTCATGATTCCTGTTATCTTTTGCTAGTTCTTCCTCATCTGGCTACTTTGTTGAGGACCAGAGGTGCTGGAACTTGATTATGAGCTGTGTTCTGGGGTTCCAAAGGAATGATCCTTGGAAGAGCTGGGGAGTATGTGCTCTGGTCCTGCATCGTCTTAGAGGAGTTTGAGCCTGTTGGGTTATCTTTGACCTGATGTCTTCACTTTCTGTCCACAGAGTTTAGTGGGTTTGGTCCCCTTGCTTAGACACCCAAGGAATCATTCACTCTAGTGAGATGGAGACTGGTTTCCACCACTAGGTTGAAGTGGGAGGCACTGTGTAAGGCTCTGAGTTTACTCTTTCTTTTGTTATCTGTGGTTTGCGAGAAGGAGTCAGATATCAATGTATCCCAAGATCATGGTATTGCGTTCTCAGTCTCCAAATAGGATATACAGGTATCTCAGTCTTAAGTGAATGTCTTGCCACTCCCAAGGGTTCCTAGAGTCCTCGGGAATAGCAGCCTCCTTCATAACTCCGCCTTGCTAAGACAGGCTCTGCTCTCTAGGCATAGGTCGCCGACGGCTGAATCCAGCAAGAGACCACCCAGGTTCAATCTTGCGAGACAGCCGCCGAACAAAACACCACTCTCCCCTTTCCGCCCATTTAAACCCAGCTTCTGAGGCCACCAGCCCAGTTAGAGCAGAGGGGAAGTCTGAGACCACTTCCAGAGCAGGCCTCCACAGCATTTCCAAGCTTTGGTGTGGCGGTGGTGCGCCCTGCCAGTGCTGACAGAGAGGGTCCCCTGTTTGGCAGAAGACTGGGTTGGGTTTGGCGGGCTGGCTCCAAACGTCCGCTGTGCTCCCTAATTCCCCCGCTCGCAGAGACCCAGTAGTTTATGTGTGGGGATCTGCCCTCTGTCTAGCCAGCGCCAGCCAAAGGCTCAGCGGTAACCCAAGGCCAAGCCTCCTTTAAGGTAGAGCTCCCCCTTCCTGGTCCTGGAAGCTCCTGAGGTGGGATGTCAGATTCGGCACTCGTTTCTGTGGTACAGGGAGGCGGCTGCTGTGTTCTGAACCTGCAGGTTCAGCACCTGCAACTGCTTCAGCGGAATGCTGGAAGATCAAAAAGTTGCCTTCTCCAGAAGCCCAGGCAGTTCAGCCGGTTTAGGGTAGAGGGGATGCCTGAAAACCGCTTCCCCGCGCGGCCTCCCGCAGCTCTTCCAAGCCACGGAGCTGCAGCGGTGGTGCTGGGAAGCGGCAGCTTTGCTTGGACCCTCCCCCACCCGCAACTGCCCCAGCAGAGTGCTGGGAGCCCAAAAAGATGCCTTCTCCAGAAGCCCGAAAAGTTCAGCCAGTCTAGGGTAGAGGGAATGTCTAAAAAACGCTTCCTGCGTGGCCCTCCACAGAGTTTCTAAGCTGCAGAGCGGTGGTGGCGCTGGGGAAATGGCTGCTTCGGCGGGGCACTGCGGAGAATTCAAAATGCTGCCTGCTCCAGACTCTGCTCCACTCTGCTGTCTGCCCGCCCTACCACCTCTCACCAACTTCCCGCAATTCCCTGCCTGCGCGGGTGTGGGGCTCAGTGGGGAAGGGGTCGTCTCCCTGCGCACGGCAGGAGCAATGCCTCCTGCGGCCAGCCCGCAGGGCGGCACGCACGCGGACACGCTCCCTCCCATTGTATATTTCCAACTCCCCGGGTTTTGTGGAAGATTTTTCAGTTCACCTTTGATTATTGTCTACGTTTTCTGTATCCCGGTGTCTCTCTGCAGTCTTGCGAAGCTGATCCAGTGTATGTGCAGATCCCTTGCGTGTGGTTGTCTGCCTTCTTCACTTCTCACTCTGAGAGCAGAGAGCCAAGAGGTCAGCCGTACTCTGCCATTTTTCTGTCGATCTCAGATCAATCATCTTTATACTTCATTAGACTTAAACCTTTGAAAATAGTGAACAGGACTTCAAAAAATGTATAAAATTCTTTAAACTCTCAAAAATGCACTGAAGTTTTGTAGAGCTTTTTATGACCCATATTAAGTTAAGCATAGGTAACTTGTTTAACTTTACATATTATGAAAATTTCTAAATCTAGTTTTTAAAAATATTAGGTAAATATGTTTTTAGACACTTGTACAAGTCCTATAAATTTTGAATGAACCTATCAACTGCCACGGTAAACAATTTTGAATAAATTAGTTAACACCGGATGCTAGCATTTTCATTTGCTGGGTGATCATATACAAACCACTCTCTTCTGAACCTTGGACAGTATTTCCAAGTGTCTTCTAGATAATGATTGATAGATAGATAGATAGATAGATAGATAGCAACTATTTGAAAACAATGGGGAATTGGTTACATAAATTATTAATATAAATACATAATAAAATAAATGATTTTACTTTCCTAACAAACATAAAATGAAGTAAAACACTGCAGCTATTAGTTGTTGCTTGTTTGATTATGCTTTGTTTCTTTGATATTGCCAAGAACCAGGAGGGGCACAGGAAAAGCACAATTATCCGTCATTAGACATGTTTGAACTGGTTAAGTGTTCAGGTTCAACTTAAGTTTATATGAGGTTTCACACTGCTTCTTTATTTACTAAACTGTTTTTCTTTCCCTAGAGCAATGGCATATGTTTAGGATATTGCTAAGTATGTCTTAAAAGTACTGAACAACATGGTTTCATTATTTTATGCTGGAAAGGAGTGGAACTATGTATTCTTTTACAAATCTTATTTGAAGTGAGTCACTGTGACTTATGGAAATGTGTTGTATTTCAGTGGTGTGCTGGGGCCGAGAAAAGATTGCAAACCACTGATTTATGTGACAAGGACAATTCACTGGACAATCCTCATCATCTATGACAAGAAATACAAAGGTTACAGGAAACACCTTAGAGAACTTGCTACAAGTCCATTTTGCCTCCTTCATAGGAATGAAGGCAAATACTTTCATTCTATGGTTTATAAATTTTCTTATCTGTAAAATGGTATGCTATTCCTGTTGTGTTTGGCAGGTAGATAACTCTAGTATTTGACCAAAGATCCAGGGTTGAAAATCCTTGAGTTCTGTGTGGCTACAGCCACTTCCTGGGGTGGTCCCAAGAGAAATATAGCGGTCTAGGTAATGTAAAGCACATTCTATATTTCTGTAAAACTCTTGGTCTAAACCCCAATAGAGTCATTTGTTGAATTAATTAGAGTGCTGTTTGTCTAAGCTCCAACCAAAGTAAACTCTGGCCCCTACCTCTTTTCTGGCTCCATTTAGCCTTGGCTTCTAAATCATTTTACTCTCAAGACCAGGTGAAGCAAGTGTGAGGAGATGCAAACTAGAGAATGTCTTTTTTAGCATCTAACATATCTGTGGTTTAACCTGCAAACCCCAGGGAGCATCCTTAGCCACACAGGGGAGAATGTCACCTACCGAGGCTTGGGGCTTTAATCTCGGTTGTATCACAAGCTTTAGTTCCTGGCACTTTAGCTCTGTTAATGTTTTTGAACTTAACACGTTGACTGCCACACTAGAACATTTTTTTTGCCCTGGGGCCATGGTGTTTTAGTAAAACAAAATGATCCTTTCTAATTTGTTATTTTTTATTGTTTTCTGTATGTGAGTTATATGCAGAGCAATCCACGTTTATAGAATTAAATTGTCAATATTAACTGTAACAATAAGAATATCAAAAAGTAAGATTTTCATGAACCAACGGCAGGCTTTTGCTTCATGAGACCCCAGGCTCAAAACCAGCTTGAGTTAAATACGACTCGCATGGCAGTCAATGTGCTAAACAAAAAAGGATGGGTGGGGGAATAGAGAGGAAGAGGCCAATATGAAACAGCTGTTGAGAGACAAGACGGAGGCAGTATGGCATGGTGGTCAAGAGAGAGGGCTCTGGTGTGGTGCCACACTGCCGGGGTTAAAACCCTGTTTCTGTCCCTTCATAACTTAGTCAAGTTACTTAATGACTTTGTGCCTCTGTTTCTCAACTGAGAAATGGGGATAATAATACATGACTCGTGAGAATTAAATTACTTAATAGAGGCAAAGTATTTCTGGAATATACTAAGTGCTTAATAAATGTCTGTTATCATTATCCAGAAATACCATGTGACCATTCTGTCAGAACCTCACATAGGAAGTAGTTACCACTATCCAAAAAAAAATTATTAGTATATCCATAGATTATTCAAGTAGACTTATACATCCAAATCATGCTCACAATCACAATCTTTTGTGAAAAAGGACAGCCAATGTATTAAGTTATAATTGAAGATACAATTGCCTAGAATGTTTTAGTCTGATTGGTCTGTTCTCTTCATGTAGAAAAACTATATAACATAGGAAGTCAAATAAAAATCAGAAAGTTAAATAGACCTGGATAGAGCTGGAACCCATTCTACTAAGTGAAGTATCCCAAGAATGGAAAAATAAGCACCACATGTACTCACCAGCAAATCAGTTTTAACTGATCAATACCTAAGTGGACATATAGGAATAACATTCATCGGGTGTTGAGCAGATGTGGGGGGGAGAAAGGGATGGGTATATACACACCTAATGGGTGAGATGCACACCATCTGGGGGATGGACACACTTGAAGCTCTGACTCAGGTGGGGCAAAGGAAATATATGTAACCTAAACATTTGTACCCTAGTAATATGCTGAAATAAAAAAGAAAAAAAAAGAAAGTTAAATAGAAAAACATAAAACTTGATTATAAGGAGATTATTTGGGGTACCCAAATTTGATGATCAAATGCACCCATCATCTCTAAGAACAAATGTACATATTGGTAGGTCAGAGAGCTATCTTTACTAAATAGTCACAAAAACATAAGGAAAACATCGCTTTTTGGGCTTTGTTTTTTCTGGACTCTAAGCAGTCTGTTTTCCTTTCCATTACCAGGTTCTACTTTCAGATACAATCAACTAAAGGGGTTAAACATTCAGATTTATTAGTTGCAATCATATTCTATTCTTGTTTTCCTGAGTCTACACGCTATTTTCCCTGATTCAATTTGAAAGTCCCAAAATCTCAGTCACGCACAGATAATCTTGTAGAGCAACGCTTCTCACATGTTCGTGTGTATAGGAAGCACCTGGATATCTTGCTGAAAGTCAGAATCTGACTCAGTACATCTGGGGTGGGGCCTGAGAGTCCACATTTCTAAGCTCCAGGTAGTGTTGATGCAGCCAGCCTATGGATGCATTGTGAGTAGCAAGTTTGTAGATAATTTGTATGAATCCTCATGCCTTCTGTTGCTTGTAAACCTTTTCTGGTTTTCTCCTGAAGAAAAATATAATCTCCAAGTTCTGGGAGTGTATATGGGAAGTGGGAGTGGAAAGGGAAGTGGGGAGGAGGGGTAATTTGCTGTTGCACACAGGGAACTTACTTCTCTGTACACTAAGAACAAATAGTTTTCCTCATCACTTCACATGGCTCTTATTAGGATGTTTATGAGGGCTTTGTAAATTGTAAAAGTGACATAAAGGAGGTGGCCTGTTATGCACCATTAACTACCTCTTAATGAATAAATTTCACTGGCTCCTGGCCATGCAGAATGTGCATGTGAGAAGAAACCAAATAGCAAAGCAATGACTATAATTTAGAGCCTCTTGGCTTGCCTTTTGATACAGGCTTTAATTTGAAGTCTCTGTTGTTTTCTGTCTGTAATGTCTAGCACAGAGTGCCACTCCCAACTAGCAAGTCTTTTTGTCTGTGTCCTAGCTTTTCTGGAGAGTGACTCCCTATCTCTTTGAACAAACTGCCAAAGTATTTTGTTTTGTACACCACAATCTCTATTTTAAGTCAGACTATCTCAAACATTTCCTCCATATTTGGTGAAAACTCTCTGTTGCTATTCTCACCTGATGGGATAATGGACGGGACAATATCTGCTTTATTTATATATGTTATTTTTAGACATTGCTGCTGAATCATTAGAATAATACTAATTACCATTTTTGGAATTCCTGCTTTGTACTATGAACTGTTACATACTTTACATACATTTGTTTTTTTCCTAATCATTAAAATAAACCCGAAAAGTGAAGATTTTGTATTGGTCAGGACAGATTCAACTATACTGCAGCCACAAAGAACCCCTAAAATTTAAGAGATTTAGCAAAACAAATGTTTATCACCCAGTCATGCAAAGCCCAATGCTGGTCAGCAGGAATTCTTCATCTTATGAAGCTATCATCTGGATTTGTGCCTGGGTCTTAACTTATAGAAGGTGACTGAGTGATGACATAGAGCGGTCAATGCCACTGAAAGAAAAGTTTATAGTTACTCACAGGCCCTCTGGAAATGAAAGGCACAGCACACCACACAGGGCCACGCGGGGGCCGCCACAGCAGTCAGGAGGCAGAAGCAGGAGGGAAGGGAAAGCAGGAGCCCAGAGTCTTTGTCATGTTTTCTGAGGGACAGCCAAGGTGTGGGGGGCGGGGATAGCTTAGTACTGGATAGATTGTATCATGTTGAGGGTCTCTGGGCCATAGGGGTGGTCTTTAGTTTTCTGGTATCTGGCTCTGGATCATTTAGGGCAGGGAATATTGGCTTGGTATGTGAGAGTCAGATAAAGAGGGATGTAGGGAGTATGGACTCAGGATTGATGGGTTTGTGATGTGATTTTCATGCACTGGTGACAGCTTGAGGCCAGGGAGATGTAACAATTTTGGCCATTAGTCTGGCCCTGTGATTAATGGGTGTCACATAGACAAATACAGAATCTGAGAAAATACAGAAAACATCTCAACAGATGGCTTCTGAGTTTACTATAGCAGGAGAAAGAGCCAGAGAGCCCCATGGGATGTTTTTAAGAGTCAAACCTCCCTGTCCACAGCCTTGTTCTCATGACCTCAAGCTTACTGCAAGCAAGGCTGGGAAATGTAGTCTTTCTGTTGTCCAGGAAGGAAAAAACAAGATGGGATTTGGTGAACACATATCATATTGTCTCTGCCATACTATAATTATCTCCAACTTATAAAAGAGTAAACTGATACTGATTGATTGTAATTTATCCAAAGTACTCATTTTGCAAATGGCAGTCCCAGAGTTTGAATTCAGGCATTCCAAAGTGATCTTCTTCCCTGTATCAAACAACCTCTGAATTACATCTAATAACCCTGGCCATGATAGATAAAATAGGCTGACAGATCATGTTGTACAGGTTTATAACTGAGAAGGAACTCTGGGTTATCATTAGTGTGAAGGCCATAAGAAAGTTGCTCTAAGTACTTAGGAACCCGCGGAGTTGAGATAGGGGTCAGACTAAATTCTGACATTCAGAACATTGAATACAAAGGAAAGTGCTTGATTTTTCAGTTGCATTATCAAATTTTGAAGATCAACAGCCAGGAGAATTAAGTCAGCCTGGTAAAAAACAGTTAACAAAGTCCTTGAAGTTTTCTCTGAAGGAGTTATGAAGAGCACAATCTCATCAACAGCAGGTACTTTCTGGCGAAACAGATTGGTGAGCATCTGGCCTACCATCCTCAGGTTGCCACATCACCTTCTTGTCAGTGTTGCCTTGATAACATAAGCAGGGAGTCATCTGTGACTGAGCTGATGGTGAGATGGAGGGTACAGTCCAACACGGTGGTGTAGAAAGTCCCCCGTGTTCACCACAGTGAGTTCCTGGAAGCTCTGTCACAAAGCAGACCATTATCAAGGGGATCATATTTTGCCAAATAAATAGTGCTGCACATTGGGTGAGGGTTGTGCTACTGATGAAAAACTAAACATCAATTAAGTCAAACACAAGACTAGATGATTTTTGAAAATAAGAATATATAAACCTTAAAAGTCTATTATAATTTAAAAATAGCAATACCACATTCTAGGTTTTATAAAATGGATGCAAATATAAAGTTCATATTGCATCTGAAGAGGATTTCTATAAAGTATAAAATGTGTCTATAGCACATAAATTATACTTCTACTGTTTTGTAAACGTGACCCAGAACATAAATCTCCTATTAATAATTTTATTTGCAACTTCAGAATGTTTAGTTTTGTTGGGATTATCCAGATGGCTCAAGTCTTTTTAAGAACCTGGGAAAGTCTGAGGTGAAATATATACATATATTTGCCCTTTGTGAATTTCCCAGTAGTAAGTATGCATTTTCAGGATCATCCCAAGGATTTATTGAGTAGAGGGAAAGGTGTACCAGGAAAATGTATTCCTGTCCACAATAGCCCATCTGTCTACAACAGGGACTGTCTACAATGGGGAAATGGCAAGGATTGGCTCTGAACTTAAAGCCAGTTCAAAAAAGATTGATAAACTCCTCCCTAAGGTTGGCAGCAATATATATGAGACAAATCTTATTGCAATTAGTATATCTCATTTCCCTCATAATTCATAACAAGTTTTCCACTAGCTCAAATATTTCCACATTAAAACTCCATCTGCTAATAATCCAGCAATTCTACTCCTAGATATATACCCAAGACAAATGGAAGGTTGTATCTTCATAAAAATCTGTTTATGAATATCCATAATTAGAGTTACTTATCATAGGCCAAAAGTGGAAACGACACAGATGTTTATCAGTGGATGATTGGATAAAGAAAATATGCTGTATCCATACAATGGAATATTATTTGGCCATAAAAAGGAATGAAGTACTGATATGTGTTACAACACAAATGAGCCTTGAAAACATTATGCTAAGTGAAAGAAGCCAGACTCAAAGGACTGAATATTGTGTGATTCCATTTACATGAAAAGTCCAGAACAGACAAATCTATAGAGACAGAAAGTAGACGAGCGGTTGCCAGGGGCTGGGGATAGGGTTTGATGGAGGTGGAGATGGTGGCTAAGGAATGTGGGGTTTCTTTTGGAGAAAATGAAAACGTTCTAAAATTTATTGGAGTGATGGTTGCACACCTTTGTGAGCCACTGAATTGCACACTTTGAGTGGCTGAATTATGTGGTATGTGAGTTATAGATCAATAGAGCTGTGAAAGCAATAACAGTAACTCCATCTGCCAGACAGCTCACCACCCTAAGAGGCAGCACGAAAACCCTTTTCATAACATATGCCCCGATTTTAGGTACAAAAATTTTAGGTACAAAAATGTTTATAATGACATTCCTGACATTCTGGTGTGGAAGAGGCAAAATATATAAATGACATAGTCCCAGCTTATACAGAGTTTAAAACGTTGGTGAGGTGCTAAGACTTACATCAAGTATTACTTAGGGAACACACTCCTACTTACTCTCATCCTTATGACATTTTCTGGCTGTTGTTTGTTAGGTCGGAGTTTTTTTTTTTTTGGTCCCAGGTGATGTGTTTTTTGATATTCGTTCTACAAATATTTACAAGTGCCTGCTACAGATACTATGCTTGTAAGCGGGGACTGCTGTTTCATCTTCTGTCTCTCCTCAAAATATCATGGTCCAGATGGAATGAAGGACCGTGCTGAGACCGTCACTTCCAGAGGCGTCGTGGGTGCTGGAAGAACTCTGCCACGAGGCTCGGGCGACCCGGACTGGTGCGGCCACAGTTACTCATTGGCTCTGTTGTCTTGGGCAAGTCGTTTATTTTTGAGCCATAGTTTTCTTTTCTTTAAAACAAAGGGGCTGGGTTCTCTCATGTCCTTTCTAACTCTGTATCCTTGTTATGTCACGTAAGATGTTGATATGGGTCATTTTAGGAAGCATTGTCCCGTTTGTGTTGCTTTTAAGGAAAGAAAATGAATGCCTCTTGAAAGACAAATTTGTTTTATAAGCTGTTACATAAATAATGTATATTTGCCATGGTGATCTGAAACCCCAAGGTTTTATGGTGAACAGTCGTCATCTCGCTACTTACTTGCATATGTGTGAGTAAATCACACACATAGCTGAAAAGTGCTTCTCTCTGCTCCCACAGGTTATTAGGATTACATCCTTTGCCTATTGTGCTACATTTATTTATAATTTTAGGAAGAAGAAAATTAATAATGAAACTTTAGTGATAACCCGTAATGTTACTGGTTTCCATATACTCCATTGTTGAAGACTCATTTATTTATCTCTTACCATCTGTTGGCATTTGATCAAAACCCAAAAGATGCAAAAATGAGTCATGGCCTACTCTCCCTGTGTACCCTTTACCTTCTGGCTGTGACTGAGAGAGAAGGTGTGTCATACCCAAACCCACTGACGGCCAGGAACAGAGGAAATGAAGGGAGCTCTTCAAAGCCCAAGGCGAGAATGTGCATTTGTTGTGGTGAGTAACTTGGAAAATGAAAGTTTGATGTTGTTTTTCTGTGACAATTATGTTCATTCTCCAATGTTATACTCCTAAGAGAGGAGGAAAAGCAGGGAGCAGAGGACATTTTTTTATAAGACACTTTCCCTGAGATAACGAGAAGTCTGTGTGTGTATTCCATGTGCTCTTGTGAACACTGACTTCTCGTGCCACTGGACAAACACACCTGGAATGTGTGTTTGAATGTACCTGCTATGAAGAGGAAATCAAGCAATGTTTTGTCCTGTAAGGGTGGCTGCGTTCTGACAGATGACAAGAATTCTTTGCTGGAACCTGGACACGGTAGCTATTTTAGCTGAAAAATCTGTCCCTCAGCATATGAATAGTAACACAAGCATTTTTAAATTTTTGAATCACAAATACCCAAATCTGGGAGGAATCCTAGGTATCACGTCGCAGAGTCCCTTGTTTACAGGTGAAGAGAGCCAGGAAGGCAACGACTTCTCCAGGGTCCCACAGCCAGGAATAGAGATGTGTTCAAGCTAAATTTTGTGTCACTTACAGAGGGTTACTTAGAATAGATGAGATAATAGTTTCTTATATATAGTATATGTTTTATAATTTTCAAATAATTTTCACATATAGAACAAGAAACTAGATTTTTTATTCCTCATTTTTCCTCCTATAATGGTAAGCACAGTGCATCGTACATTATTGTTACTCAATATTTGTTTAATGTTTTACTCGTAAAACATAGGTAGAGAAGGAATTAACTATCCCTGCTTGACCAGAAATTAAGACAGAGGCTTGTCCGGGTCTGCCAAACTGTCTGTGCCTCAGTAGCTTTATGTGAACTGGAGGTGATAGTCCCCTTATCTCATAGAGTTATTATGGCAAATTAAAGGTGGCCGCAAATTCTTTGTCATTTTTTCCCATTAGGAGCTGTTTTTATTTCTCCCCTCCTCAAATCTGGGCTGGGCTAGGACCACTTTGACCAATACAGTAAAATGAAAGTGATGGCTGTCAGCTCTCGTCCTAGCCTTTGACACGACTGGCAGCTTCTGCCTTGGTCTCTAAGAGCCCTAAGCTTCCATGTAAGAATTCTGTTATGGCTGTCCCCTGGGGATACCACGTGGAGGGGAGAGGCAGGGAGGCTCAGTAGAGCCCATTCGTCCAGCCATCATTGCCAAGGCACCAGGCGTGGGAGTGAGGCCCTCTCAGACCCCCCAACCAATTGAACCACTGGCTGAAAACCACCTCGTACATGTTGTACACAGCAGACACGTGGTCCGGCCCAGCTCTGCCCAGAACCCTAAAGTATGCCATTGTGAGATGCAACAAAATTCTTTTTGTTTTAAGCTACTAAGTTTGGGGATAGTTAATTATGTTGTAATAGGTAACTTGAGCAGTTGTTAGGAGTAAATGAGTTTATACATACACAGTATTTAGAACAGGGCCTGATTAATAAATGTTAGCATTTCCCCCCCTTCTCCCTCTCCTTTTCTTTCCCTCCTCTTCCCCTCCTCCCTTTCCTCCTCCTCTTCCTCCTCTCTGCCTTCTCTTCTTCCTCTTCTCTTTCCCTTCTTGTCCATCTCCTCTTCCCCATCCTCCTTTTCCTCCTTCCCCTCCTCTTTCCATCTTCTCTTCCTCTTAGTCTTATTCTTTTCCATAGCTTCTAAAGTAAGTCAATGATGGAGTAAATCCCAAAGCCCTAGGTCTCCTACATTTGTTTTGAGTTTTTGTCCCATGACATTATGCAACACATTCTAAAAGCCATCAGTAAGATTGTGGTATTTCCTGGGTTTCAACTTTATTTTCAGTCATGTTCAACCTGAGGCCGCCACAAGCCACTCTGGCACAAGAGACTTTGATTTGGCATATTATTTACGAATTTCTATTATTCATTCATTCATTTATTCAAGAAATATTTATTGAGCACCAGTCATATGCCAGGAACTGTGTTAGATGCTAGGAAAACAGGAGTGAATAAGGCAGACCCTGCCCTCAGGGAGCTTATGTTTAGTTGGGGCAATTTATTAATAAGTGGATAATTAAAAATATTTCAGAGGAAAGTGCTACAGAGGAAATAAACACGACGTTGTGAAAGTCAGCAACAGAGGGATGCATTTCTGGAGGGGAGGTCAGGGAAGGCCCACCTGAGATGTGACAGTCACACCAAGGCCTGGAGGATGCAAAGGGGCCTGCATGGGATGAGTCTGGGGAATGTTGTTCCAGGTAGAGAGGAGCAGGTGTGACAGTTTGGAGGAGAGAAAGATCTGGAAAGGAGAGGAGGCAAACATACCTGGAGCCTAGTGTGAGGTGAGGTAGCAGAGCTGCGTAGAGATGACGCCCAGATGACGCAGGGTGTTACTCACCCGATCTTGGTGGGAACTTTGGGTTTTATTCTAGGTGAGATGAAAGACACAGCAGGGGTTTAAACAAAGAGTGACATGAGCTGATTTATATTTTAGAAAGATCACTCAGGATAATTCAGAGAGAATGGATTAACAGAGAGGAAAAGTGGGGAGGCAAGAAGAGCATTTAGGAGGCCATTGCAGAAGTCCAAGCAGAAGACGATGGCGGCTTCGCACAGAGAGGAGGGAAGGATTTGAAGGGGAGCAGAGGGGCGTGATGGCGTAGTGATGGAGTTGCAGGTTCTGGAATCAGACTCCCTGGGCTCATCTGAGCTCAGATCTAACATTCATAGGTCGTGGGATCTACAGCAACTTACTTACTGCATTGTGCCTCAGTTTCTCCATCTGTAAAATTAGGTGGATGCCATCTACCTATAGGGATATTGTGACAACTAAGTAAGCTAATACTTACAAAGCACTTTAAAAAGTCCATGGCACCTAGTAGGCACTCAGGAAGTGCTCCCCACTGTTATGTCTTGAAGGACTTGCTGATGAATTGAATTCGTGGAATAAAAGAAAGGGAAGAAGTGAAGACTGTATCTTCCTTACAACTGATTCCAAAATTTCCAAGTAGAAGTGATCATCCTTTTCCACGGAGCATCTTAGAACTTTTACTTTGTGTGTGTGTGTGTGTTTTTATATGGCGTCATCTTACCTTGCATCCAGCCTTATACTATAGTTTTGTTTGTGTGTCTGTGTATCTGTATCTGATGACTTCTAGTAAACTTCTTGAGATTGGGACTGTGTCTGATTTTCTTCACAAAATTAAACAAATAAAAATCTCAGTGTTCCTTAGAGTGGCCTCTGTACAACAGTAACCCTCCAGATGCTTCTGGCAAACAGGATTCCTTTATCAAATTTGGGAACTGCCCTTGTACAGAGTCCCCTCTTGGAAACACACAGAACCCCAAATCCTCTAATAAGCAAACTTTTTCACTTTGGTTTTCTCAGTTTTCCTCAGACTAATTCTACTCCAAAGCAGTCTGGGAAGCAAAGGACACCTACTAACATTTCCCACAGTACTGTCTGCACAACCACCTCAGGAAAATGCAAATCCGGGCATTCCTCAGAGCTCCATGTGTGTAGCCTCAGGGACTCTCGCCTAGGGCCTCACATGGTAACAGGATCAGGAGCCCCTGTATTGCATATGACACTAAAATCCCTGTTTCTCTTTATCTATTTAATCATTTAAGTGGAGTTTGATTTTTATCTCTGATGACATTTCCATAAGTAGTTCTGTAGGCCCTTTTTTGTTCCCAGCCTCTGTGTCAAATAATTTTTCTCAATATCAGACTGGTAAGTGCTAGAGATTTGTCACTTAAATGAATCAATCTGTAATGAATTTATTTATAGACAAAGAACATTCTGAGCATGTAGATAGTCACCCTCCATTTTTGTTGACTTTAAGAATAATTCTATAATGAGTATATTGAGTTTTATTGGATATTCTAATGGGAAAACTTGTCCTCTGTTTGGAAGATGGATTAGGGAAGGTGAAAGTGAAGACTGGATATTGAGTAGGAGTCCTAAGGAATGCCGAGGAAGCCATGGCAATTGCTGGTCCTTTGGGGTCTTTCAAGTTTCGAAACTACCATAAACAGTGTTATTTCTGATCTTTTCTCCTTTTGTTTTTATTAAAACATATGGTCAAAATGAGAGGACTAAATCATAGGGTATGACAAATCCAACCTTATAGCTCTTATACTGCCAGGTGGCTCTCCAAAGTAGTTGAACTAATTCATTGTTTTATACAAAATTATATTAAGGGAATTTTTAAACTAATTCAATAAATATGCAAGAGTGCTTCATACTTGTTTTAAATTGTATTTCTCATAATTATTATAGAAGCTGAACCTTTCCCACATGTTTTGTCACTAGGTTTACTAATCTATAAACTGCTTGCATCATTTTAATTCTTGTTAAGCTTAGCTATTTTTATGGAAAGTTATCTAATAAACTCAGGAAATGGAAATGAAAGCTGAGTACGAACTACTGAGCTTCTTACTTGGAAACAAAAAGAGCCAAATCCATGCTCTTGAACCTGAGCAAGGCAGCCTCACTCCCCCCACCATGCCCACCCTCCCACCTCTTCCTAGAGGAGCTCCAGGGAGGCAAGGCTCGTGCCAGCCATGCTCGCTCACTGCCAGCTTGGCATACTGTTGGTCTTCAGCAAATAGTAATGGAAAGAAGAATGAAGGAAGGAAGGACAAAAGAAAAGGAAGAAGGAAGAAAGAAAGGAAGGGAGGGAGGAAGGAAGAAAGGAAGAGAGGGAGTGAGAGAAAGAGGAAGGGGGGCCTTGTATTTCTTAGAAATGCCCCAGTAATAAACATTATCCTTTATTTTATTTAGCATTTAACAACAGAAAATGTGCTGCAGCTCTCATGTTCATACCTTCTTCTTTTTTTTCCCCCTCTTCAGCCAGAAGAAGGAATGAAAGGTTCATACCTTCTTGATCAAGTCACGGAAAACTCACTGGTCCCATTTTATGAGGGGTTTAGGCTGGAGGTTCTTTACGATTCCCTCTAGTCTTCAAATGATGCTGGGATCTGAAAGGTACACTCTAAGTAAAACTTCCGTCCAAACTTAGAGATTTTTTTTTTTAAAAAGCATGTATCCAATACCCTCTCCTTTCATTTCCCAATACAAATGTGGATTCCCCTTCTTGCCCCCCCTGCCCTTGCACACGTGCGCCCGCGCTTGCTCACGCACACCCTCTCGCAGGACCGTTCCCGCCCTAGAGCGTTTGCTCGGGGTGTTTCCCCTCCTAAAACACCCTCTCCTTCCCTCCGCGCTCATCCGCACCCTTCCCCCTTAAGTCGTAGTTGAAGCCTCAGAATCGCCAAGCTGCTGCTCTCACCACCATCTTTGCTTTGAGGTTTTTCTCTTTCAGCTTCCCAGGGAGCCCTTCCAGACCCCGAAGATGAAGACAGCGCACTCCACCGTGTGCGCCCTGGGGACCGTGTCCCTGCCCCCTTCCGATGAAACTCTCAACCCCTGGACAGGTCCCCACACGGTCCCCGGGCAATCCCCCCAGGCCTGGAGCTGACGTGGCTTTGAACGCCCACGCGGAGCTGCTCTTCTGCCCTACTTCTGGATTTTACTGTAACTTGCCTAGCAGCCGGAGGTGCTGAAGTTGCAGAAAGGCCCTGTGGGTTTGCTTTTGCTAGTGCTGAAATTGTTTCCCAAACTGTTGAGTATTTCCTGCCCCTGCTAATAGTTTGCTTCAGCTGGGTTTTTGTCATTGTCTGCCCTCCCTGGTTCTGTTCCTCTTATTCCTCCTTCTCCACTTCGGCTTTCCTCTTTCCATTTCTTTGGCTCTCTTGTTTCTTTGACTCTCTTACACCATAGTCCCTTCCCCCCAGTCACCCAAATCTCCCCTGCGTTTTTCCTTTATTCGCCACTGTCACATTTTTCCCTCTGGCATCCAGTTATTGGCGTTGTCCCTTACTTCTATTATTGAAGTAACAAGCTTCTTAGAAAAAAATTCCAAGCCATTTAATGGCATTTTTGATTGCAGACAGACCTCACTTCAAAGTTGACCTCTGACCCTAGTTTTTTTGACCTTTGGTGAATTACTTCAACCTGGCTCACAGCAACCTCAAACTCCTGGGCTCAAGCCATCCTCCTGCCTCAGCCTCCCGAGTAGCTGGGACCACAGGTGCACACCTTGACACCCGGCTAATTTTTCTACTTTTAGTAGAGAGAGGGTCTGGCTCTTGCTCAGGCTGGTTTCGAATTCCTGAGTTCAAACAATCCTTCTCTGCCTTGGCCTCCCAGCGTGCAGGCGTGAGCCTCCGAGCCCGGCCCACTTCAGCTGTTTTGAGTCTCAGCTTTATCTTCTCTTAGGAAGTCATGATAGATTCCAACTGTCACAAATTGTGAGGGTGAACGAGATCATTTACGAACAGCGCTTGCTGTCACAGTAAATAATATTCCTCTTCCATTTCTATTTCCTACCTTTTCATGAGGAAGCTGCGCCATGTCTGTGTTGATTGTTAGCATTGCAGGTGTTTATTTATTCAGGAAATATTTGAGCACTTCTCAACATTCGACATTTGTGTGTCAAGCACTCGGGTAGCATTGGAGATGCGTGATAAAATGTGTTAGACAATGTCACTGCTCTCACTAAGTTTATAGTCTAGTGAGAGAATCATACCAGTAACTAGCATTTTGCTTTTCATTTTTCCCGCTCCTCGCCTAGGAAAAGCTCAGTGAGCACATGCATCTATGTGTCGGGTTCTGTGCTTCCTGTGAAGTACATATAGAAATTGGAGAAATCTAACTCCACTGGCTCTGTGAAGAAGGGGTGGGGAGGCAGGGGGCCCAGCAACTAGGATGCCGTCTCCCTTTAACAAATGAGGAAATTGAGGTATAAAGACGTTGAGTAACATGTACAAGGTCATAAAGGGGCATAGCTGGGATTCGGACCTGGGTAGTCTGACTCTAGAGTCTGTATTCTAGCAATACTTGATAAGTGAAAATTAAATAGTAAAGATAATGTAAACCAGTCACTCTTAAACTTCAGCATCATCAACACCCCCCAGGGCTTGTTAAAGTGCAGAGGGGATTGGCCCCGCCTAGAGACCATCTGATTCAGTAGGTCTGAGTGCAGTCTGAGCATCTGAATCTCTAGCACATTCCCAGGTGATGTGGATGCTGGCACTCCAGGAGCTGAGAAGATAGTGAACTCACAGAGCATTGGCATGGTCAAGAAAGAAGAGTGGTGTAGGTAGGAAAAATATACCCTGATGCAAAAGGTGTCCGTGAATAGGAGGCAAGGGCCTCAGAGTCCAGGTAACTCAGTTTCTGAAGCCTTGTAAACTATCATAACCCACATGGATACCAAAGGCAGCTAAGGAACTAGTTATTCAGGAAATAACTGGGAAGGGTGAGGAGTCTATTCCGGGCAGGAGAGGCCATGTGAGTAGGGCATGACTGCGGCATGTGATGGGGAATTAAGGCTGCATAGACAGGAGGGCTCATGTTGGGAAGGTGTGTGAGACAGAACTGGGAATATTTGTTGAGAACAGATTCTAGGGGCTGTTGAATGTCTGGCTATTGAGCTTTAGATCTAATTATGTAGATAATTGAAAGCTTGACTGAACTGGTTTATTTAGAGCATTCCTTTGGGGGCAGTATGAATTATGAATTTGAGAAAAGGGATAAGTCAGAGAGAGATTCTAGCCCCCTACCCCCATACCTTGCGCAGAAGACAAGCCCAGAGACTAGCCCCGGAGACTCACACCTGACAGTTTCTTCCTTCACTTATATTTCTTATCTTCAAACCTTCTGTTCTTTTACCCCCACTTTTTTCTCTATGTTTTTGTTGTTCATCTTCAATTTTGGTTAATTTGTAAATTCATCTTTATTATACTCTTTAAACCTTTTACCTCACTGATGGAATATTTTAAAATCTTAACCTTTTATATCAGATATAGATTTTATTTTTAAAATCAACTTATTAATGGGGTCTTTCATAGGAAGCTTTCTTTTTTATAGGCTCTTTCAGGTCTACTTCTTACCTTGTAGCGATTTTTGTTGTTGCATTTATGTTTTTGTTTTTGCAGGTTTAGGATTTTATTTATTTTCTATATTTAATGTTTTTTCTGATTTTAGGTTTTAACAATTTTTGTCAGATGTTAATATTTTATTTCTATTAATTTTATCCTCACATATTCATTTTTGTTTTCTAATAAGCCCTACTACATGTAGAGCTTTTGATTTCCTGGAAATTGTTCTTTACTGACATCTCATATTGTTCACTCTTTTTATAATCCTCAGGTCTCAAAAATCTAAGCCTTCAGATATGCATCCTTATATGCGTAATGGGGAAAATAAAGTAAGAAAACAGGGTAGCGAGTAGAGGGAGGGCCTGTCTACAAGGTGACACTTAAGTAGAGGCCTGCATGCAATGATGGAATCACCATGTGGGCATTTGGTGCAAGACTTTTCAAAGCAGGTTGAATAGCATATGCCCAGGTGCTGAGGCAGGAGCATGACTGGTAAGTTAAAAGAACTGCAAGGAGATAGTTGCTGGAAAAGGAAAAACGAAGAAGGTAGTGGTAGGTAATGAGGTCAGGGAGGAGCAGTGGAGTGTAGAAGTTCATGCAGGACGGTGTAGCCATGGTAAGGACTGGATTTCACTTGCATGAGATTGAAAAGTCATTAAGGGGCTCTAAATTAGACAAGAGAAATGCTGTGATTTATATTTGTCCAGAGTCACTTGGCTGCTTTTTTGGAAAAAAGACTGAAGAAAAGCAAGAGAAGAAGAGGAGGCTATTATAATTATCTGGGCAAGATATCAGGGCATAACTGGACTAGAGTGGTGGCCATGGAGGTGATGGGAAGTGGTAAGATTCTTGTACATGCCACAGTTTGAGCTCACAGGAGTTGATGTGCATTGAATGTAGGGG